>CM021737.1:5509182-5650100 GCA_011075105.1 Heteronetta atricapilla
CCCCCCCCCCCAGACAGACACGGAGCTCAGTGTGCTGCTATGCTGGATTCTATAGTTTTCTTCCTGCTGTGAAATTCCTTTCCATACTGTCTTAGAAGTTATAATAAATGTAGCATTGTTCTAAATGTGTATTTAAGTACAAGGCCGAAATAGAGCAAACGATCATGAGATTGTCTGACTTAACTAGCATCTCCAAAATGCTTCTGAAATTCAAAGCTTGTTTGTGGCCTGGTTACCTCTGGTTGGAACAGTGAGTGCTGATGACAAATGTTACTTGGAAAGGAAATGACATCCATATTCCCTTCATTTAAAGATTAATTCTATGGAAAATCAACCCACTTTTCTTGCTCTGACAGTTTGGGCATTTGCCTACCTAGAACATCCTCCAGAGGCTATAAAAAAAAAAAAAAAAAAAAAAAGTCCATTAATCTTGCTTGATTTCTAGGGCACAGGAAGGGGCAGTGTGGTCCAATATATTAATTTACTCTGTGGCCTGTATGCAGGGCCCATTAGAGGGTCGGAGGTGCCTTGCTGTTTCACACCTGTTGGTGGCTGGCAGCTAACTGACACCAACAGCTTGCAGCTTTCTAGTCCAGAAATGACTGAGGTGGCAACTTAAATCCCTGCTCTGTGATCAAAAATCCATTGACTTCTTGGGAAAAGGTTCAGCAGTCTGAGCTGTAGGCATGCACGTACCAAAACTCTGTTGCGATGACTCTCTTTTGAGCTCCAGCAGTACCACAGCTTAATGCAATAGCTGTGCTTCACTAACATTGTGGCTTGGGAAGGGATGGTCAGAGGACTGAGGACAAGGACTGAGGAAACAATTCCTTACCGAGTCTGAGGCTTAGAATGAATCATCTGCTCCATCTCGTCTGCAAAAGTGTGTTTGCTTCCTTAATGCTTTATGTTTAATTAACCACTAAGTCCTTTATGATTAATTAAACTTTAATTAAGTCCTTTAATGCTTTTCAGTTACAAAAGAGGGTTTACGTTTATTCAAATCATCAAACAGGAGTGTTTTTACAAACCTAAATAGAGCTGGTGTTTATGACCATGAAAGAGTCCCTCAGGACTAGATTGTATACAAACTTTTTGGGGTACAAAGAAGGGCACAAGGGAATTGCACATTTTTATTAATGTGTTGTTAATAGCTTGTGGTAATTGAACTAGATTAGCGAGCATTTGGTCATATTCTCAACTCAAGCCAATGGAAAAATGTTCACTCATTTTAGTAGGAGCTGCTTCAAATATTCATTAACACTAGCTTTGTGCTTCATCCACAGAAAAAGGAATGCATATAATACTTAAACCGTCCACTTCCTTTCCTCCCTCTTTGAATGTACAATTTCCCTAACAGAATGATACAATATGAGAAATGGCAAATAAAATATCTATATATATATTTCCTGACTGGGTTGCAATGCATGAAAGCCAAAGAGGGCTGCCAGTTATCTGTTTGGCCTGAATTAAGACGAGTTCCATAATTTTTTATTGAGTGCTTTTCTAGTTGTTTGTAGCTGCCACATCTAATTGTGCTTGTGTAGTCCTTTAATTTGCATGAAAGAAGATAATATAATTGAAAAACTCAGGAGTAAGACAAGTTCAGATTACTAGCGGAGGCAAGTTAATTTGTTATTCATTAAATGCTAATGAACCTGGCACCTATGTTTTATTTGTTTCACTCTGTTTGAAATTGGAAAGGTCTTGTAGCACAGCTAAGTCTATGATAAACAGAGGTGTTAAACTCTTGTTTTACGTGATGTTCTGCTAGAATAAGCAAGTTTGTAAAACTAGGTAACTATATGTGTGTAGTGAAGCATACTCAAAAGGTAAACGTAAAATAGTTAAGGAGCGGATCCTGTATTCAGATTCCTTTAAGAATCATAGGTGAGCTTTTTGAGCTTTTGGGGCATGGTTTTGATGTGGGTTTTGTACAGAATGGGTGAAGTGCTGGTGCACAGAGGCTTTTGCAGTGAAGCTAGCACTCTCTGCCTTATGTATCTATTCTTAGTTGTCTCAAATAAGAGTAAATGTAAAAACATGAAATACTCTTTTATTATCACCAGTACTCTTGATAACGCTGCATGAACAGGTTAAATGAGATCTACAGTTGTTCATAGAAGTCTTACAGCATGTAGAAATTTAAGGTTTATTTTCCCTTAAGCTGCTAAAATGAATTTTGAAACAACTATTTGTATTTGTACAAGTTATAAATTATTTTGGCTTTAGTGTCTGTTAGTTAATTCTTTAAAATAACAATAATGATATTTAGCATTGAGGGGTAAATTGTATGGGTCATTTATATTACTAGGTTATTTACAGTATATTATTATACTGTAGAATAAAATTTAAAAAAACTTTTTTTTTTTTTTTTTTTTTTTTTTTAATTCCAAGGACTGTTTGATGTTTTCCTCTTCTGAAAAGTAGCTTTCCTTTTCTTCCTAATATTTATTCATTGTACCTTTAAAGTATGGGAAGCCTGGAAAGTAAATTCAGCAAAAGCCAAATTGCATGTAATACAGAAAACATATCTCTAAGCTAGAAATATTGAAAAAATGTCCACAAACACAGATCCACAAATCATCTTGCCTGTGCACAGCACTGCTTCTACCATTTTTTTAAGGATTCTTTGTGGTTTTGAATGCGGAATAAAAAGAATAAGATAAAATGTTATGTATCTCAATTTTGACATCCCACTAGTTTAATTCAAGATTAACAATGTGCACAAATTCCAAAACATATGTGTGGTTGGCTTTGCTTGGGAGAAATGACTGTGTATTGACTTAAAGTTGAACAGAAATGTGGCTTATTCTATTTGCGTTGATCCAGTAGAACAGTATGAAAAATAAATTTATACAATAAACAATTTTTGAAATATGAAGTAATTTATGTGAAATATATAATTATTTCCAGTAAAATTTGAGGGTACTTCTGCTGGTTGCAACAAACTTGAAAAAAATGAAATTAAAAAAAACACCACAAAAACACTGAAATGTATGCTTTTTAAATTCAGAATTCCTATTTTTATTTACCACAACATCTCGAGAAGGCTCAAGTGACGTTGCCTTTAATATTGCTTGTCAATGGATATTACTTACTGCTGTGTCATAGGATTTGAATAAATAATATGCAAGTTATATATGTGAAAAAGATGGTGCCCAAACTGTTTTTGCTATCTATGCTTTAGACATGGATCTGGAATATTCACATGCTATATTGCAGAAGGTGAACTAATGTCTGTTAAATGAGCATCTGTTTGGTATCTAAATTTTGTTCCCATTGTGTCATTCTGTGGGGTATGCACAAATGATTGAGAAATGAGATTCTTAACTATTTTCACAGTGTTTAATACCACTTCATGGTTTCTTACCCCTCATTTATTTACATAGATGTCAAAATTAAAATTTTCAAAGATATAGGCACATATATATATTTCAGTTTTTAAGTTGCCACAAAGATACAGGTTGCTTCTTATTCATTCATCTCTTCTATAAAGAAACAGAAATATAAGGTTAATTTTAAAACTAATTTGAAAGCTGGATCTCCAAGCTACCCTGACAAACTGTCAAGGGAAAAAAATGAAGTTGATTAATTTCAATTGTGATTAATGGTATGTGAAGAAGAAGAAAACAAACAAAAAAGGCAAAAAAACATTGCTCTAATGAATTATTGAATTTGAATCTTTAGGAGATTGAAATTCTCCAGGTCCAGTTCTCTGAGATGTGAAAGACATCTATTTTTAAAAGCAAGTCTCTCATCTTTTGAAGCCTGTTCTTTCATACCATGTGTATCCACTCAATTATGTAACCTCTAACAGCATCATTTTGCTTTTCTTCCACTTGAGTCCATCACTGGTATGCTTCTTTGTGTACATTCACTGGCTCTGTGTTTCCATTTCTGCAAAAGGGGAGATGGTAGCCACTCAGTGGAAAAAGAGAATCCATTTACAAAATGAAATGAAAAAAAAGAGTCACATTATTGTGCTAAATCAAGGACATTGTTTTCTTTGCCTTTTCTAGTCTTGTGAAGCAAAAGCAAGACAAATACTTTTGTCAATAGAAGAGTTCTGCTCTATATTGTGAGTCTTTGTAGAGGTGATAACTACTGATAACATGTAATATTTATTTTATATTATTTTCTCATTTTCTGAGACATTCTGAAATAATGTTGCTTCCCTGTAAGACTAAGCAGAGACTTTCAGACAGCCTTATCATACCCTAGTGATCTCTTATCACTGAGGCCTCCCAATGCTTCTAAACCTCCGTGCTCCTAATGGTGATGCTCACTGTGACTAAATTCATTATTTAAAAATGAATATATAAGGGCAAATGAAGACATTCAGCTTCCAAGGGCATCAGTCCATTAATTTCTGAACACTGAATTAATGGAAAAACTTAAATATCATTCTACACAGCATGTTTGTCTGTACCTCAGGTGATGCTTTTTGGTTTTCTGAAGCAGCAGATCATTACTTTGTGTAATTGTACAGTCCGTTTCATTCAGACTGGTGAGTAGATGGCTGCTGCACCTCTACCCATTAACTCCAGAATTGCTAAATCATCTGTTAGGGTATGCCAATGTCTGAGAAAGTATGTGGGCTATATAAAGTCTTAATCCCTGATTCTGTAATTCCAGTGGTTGTTTTCCCTTTGCAGACATATATTTGTGAATGACGGAATTGGGTATTGTGAACTGCAGGATCATGATTTGCTAAATAAGGTCATTCACCTGAAACATTTGTCAGATGGAAGGCATTTCAAAGTACATGTATAGTGCAAAGGAAAAAAAAGGATACCAATCATTTAATTATTATCTTTTTAAAGAAAATTACATACATGATAAGTGTTTTATTATTATTTTTTATCAGGTTCTGAGTTGAGCAGGGAAAAAAAATGGAGGACTGAACATTTCCTTGCTATCTGTTTCTTCCTCTCATTTTAGTGCATCTCAAGACTAGAACCATGATTTTCAACAAAAACTTTCAGAAACTGAGCTCATGAATTGATGTCAGCAAACAGTAAGTGAAAATAAATAAAATACTTTATAGTTTTGCAAAGCATTTTCTGCTTAGTTCAATGGTTAAAAAAAAAAAGTAATTGTTAAATCTGAGAGTGGTTATAAGCTTATACAAGCTGTTACTTGGGTTATCTTTTCAAAGGTCCTATTTCAGGTTTATTTTTCTGTCTTTGTTAGGTAATTTTTATTTATTTTTTAATCCAGATGTTCATGCTTGTTTTAAGTGGGATACAGAAGGCCTGCTTGTCATCTAGTCCTCTTGCATTTCTTGTTTGTTTTTTTGGCCTTTCCCTAGAGAGTTTCTTTCTCTCTGCTTTCTGTGTTACCTTCCATCTGGCCCTTCATCCTTCATCCCCAATCCCTTCAGTGAAAGCCTTCTCTACTTATCAGTCTTAAGATGTCAACAAAAATATTTGAGCTTTTGAAGTCAGAGCACACAAGTGAATTCAAAGAAATGAGTGAAATGATCTTGTAATACTTGTGAACTGTACGATTTTTTTTTTTTTTTAATGGTTGGGTGAAACTGAACTCTACAACTTCTATGAGACTTAAGTTCCTAAGTATTCTCTTTATCAAGAAAACTGTTTTGGAGACCAGATTTTTATTCTCTATACTTCTGTGGTAGTGCTTAAAACAACCTAAAACATTTTTTACTTCTGATGTACTTTAGCATTGCTAGGCAACAGTCTGCTCAGGATCAGGAGTCTGGTAATAGGTAAACAGTTTCTATCTGATGAAGCTGAGTCATTTTTGTGCCACAAATATCCATCTTCATCCTAAATTACACTTAGTGCTATTGTAATTTAGTAGTGTGTGTGCAGGTAATATCACAATCTATTCTAAGGAATATACATGGTTGATAAATTGAGAAAATATGAAATTATTAGCAGAATATAGTATTAAATTAAAAAGTAAGTACTGGTTAGTGACATTTATTCATTGAAATTAGATAAATTAAAATTGTCTGTTATGTTCTGGAAATTTTCTTGTTTGGCTTTGTAGTATGTAATTTTTCATTTATCCATTTATGACAAAATTTGCTTAACTTTCCTAATCAAAGTTTACAGCGGTGAGTTAGACTTGTTTATCACCAGCTATCATCTCACTGATGCTATCAACAATTAGAAAGAAAAACAAATGTTTGAGGTAGTGATTTAATTACTGCACATCCATTTTATTAAGAAATACAGACCATTAGTACTTGATTATTACTGGTCATCACAAGACTGCCCTGAAAAGGCCATGGTTGTAACTCTCAGCATTAAAATCTGTTAATTACAAACACAATAATTTGTTTTGCAGTTTTTCTCTTGCAGTTTTCTCATTTCCTTATGTTTGTATTTTCTCTCTCTCTCTCTCTTTTTTTTTTTTTTTTCCTCAAAACTGTTTGTTACAATATGATTTACTTTGGTCTGCGATGGTTAAGATTTTTCACAAATTATTTTTACTCACTTTCCTCACAAGTTATGCCTAATTATTAAATACTTTTTAATTTTTGAATGATTAAAAAAAGACTTGAAAGTAGAAAACACTATTCAAACAGACATTTAAAAACAAACAAACAAAAAATGTTACTGGAGTCAGACAAGAACTAAGATGTATTGCTATGAATTACATTTGTCTGTAGTTTCAACTTCATTTCCTTCAGGTGACAGTGTAGCACCTTTCATCCTTTCATAAGAAGGTATGGTGCCTTTTACTGTAAGTAAAAGGGCTCAGTAAGGGTACAGCTTTCCTCCCCTTACAAACTGAGTAGCACAATTACTTGAAAATAAAAACAGCGAGGGAAGAGAAATGATGTAGTGAGAACATTTGCTACCTGCCTTAATTTGGGGAAGTGTATTTTCTGACTTATTTTTAAAAACAATTTATCTCATTTTAAGTTGATTTATCATTTTAGCTCAACAGCCATCAATGGTCCTACAGGGACTCTTTGGTTGCTACAGACACTCCGTAAAGTTGTCTCACCTTAGCTGCTGTCTGATCAGATTCTTTGAAATCTCTATCTGAATTTTACTAGGGAGAATTACAGCTCAAAAAGCATAATGCATTCCATGCCTGAAATCCATTGAGCATAAACGCTCTTGTATAGGTGGAGTTGAAGACAAGCAAAAAAGTACATGGCGGTAATGCCACAAATGTGGTACCAACACAGCTGTTGGTTAGTGATCTGTAGGTCTGACAGGACTGCTAAACATTGCAGAGTGGTGAAAAATGCTCTCTCTCCATCGATAACAATTCCAGAGTTATTTGAACATAAAAAAAAAAGAGAGAGAGAGATGATTTTAAAGAATTTTGGTGTTAGCATCTATCTGTTCAGGCAAAATTATTTGTGTGTTCCCATGGCTGCCGTTCTGCTCAGTTAATCTATGTCTATGTAGGCTGATAAGGACCTTGTATCTGAATGAATTCAAGGAAAAATAATTTACCAACAGGAAGAGGATTAAAGATTCTATAACATAAGGGAGCAACAAACACAATTAGTGTCCTCAGTAAGATCAAATATATACGGCTTTCATTTCAGCCTTCTTATCCAGTAAGCCCAAAGTTTATTACAGTTCTGGCCTCTAAAACCCATGCAGAGTTCAACTGCATCCCTTGGGCTAGCTCAGCCCCACTACTGGACTGAACAGATAATTGCAAACGTCTCTGGACTGCTTCCTCTCTGAAGACAGAAGTAGCGTTCAACAACTTATACCTATGTTTTTGAAAGTGCCAATGGGATTATTTTTGCCCACCTTCCATGCAACTTTTTCCATATCATCCAACGCTATATGTGGCAGACATAAAACACAAATAGGCTTTACCTTACTGGAGTAACATAGAGATAATGCCATGTCCCAGTGTAGGACTCACCTGATCTTAGGTCACTGAAAACACTTTACTGTACTGGAATAGTGTGAATTAGGTGCCTTATCATAAGGCTTTTGAGACAGAACTTGTGTAAACAATCAGGTAAATAGTGTCTAGGGGGTAATTTTCTCTCTTTCCTTATTTTCCGTACAACATCCGTAAGCAGCATGAGGTCTTGGTGGAAACAGTGCCACATGATTTTAAGGTCAAATTCTGCTGGCAAATTTTTCTTTGGAAAGCACATCTGCTGAGTCGCTTACATTCATCTCTTGTGACCAGGAGGGTTCGCAGCTGTGGTGGTGCTGCTTGATTTATGCCATAGAAGAAAAATAGCTCATACACATGCCCTTTACTCTTGTCTACAGTATATGTACAGGACTGCAAACAGAGAACTTCATCACAGTGTCCCCAAATCTATTTCTCTTAGAAGTATCTATTTGTTTATTTGCTCTCGAGCCAAAAATGCATTTTGTATTCTCACACGCTTAATTCTCAAAGGAGGTCCTGTTTTTATTAGCCAGATAAGGATGCCATGAGAAATAACTTTAATTTTGCTATTGCAGTGGCTGAGATCATGGCCTTCTGACTCTGGGTAATTTAAGATAAAACTCAGCATTTTAACCTTAGATGAATGAGCAGCTTCTGCTCCATCTGCAAAGAAATAAATGCACAGATCTTCTCTTGAATTACTTTGTTATTGATTAAGCTAGGATGGAGTAGCAGTCCTAGTGGACGTAACAGCTTATATCATGATTTCTGTGTTATTGAAATGTAGTTGCTACAACTTCCATATTTTTCTAGCAGCTTCTAGTCTGTGGTGGCAGCTCCTTGAATGACCTTGCCTGCTCCTTTGGCTGCCCACGCTGCTGACTGCTGTGCTGTTCACCGCAGAGCCTGCAGTTCTGGTGACAGATTTCTAGCACAGATTTCTGACATACTGGCTTGCCCTCCTGGACATAGCTCTCTTTCATTCCCTCTGATTAAAAAAAGGTTGAGAGGAATACAGAATCCAGGATTTTGACTAACTTTAGCTCTGCTAATGCTGAAACACATATGTGGAGTTTCTATAATAAAGGAATAGAGAACATTTTCTCCTTGTAGCTAATGAGATCTCTTACAGTGTTTTGAAGGAAAAGGCATTTCTTAACCTGGTAGAACTTTGTAATTACAAAAAAACAAGGTCAAGTCTCCAGAATGGGGAAAAAAAAAAAAAAGAAAAAAAAGAAAAAAGAAAAAAAGAGAGAGAAATACATAATAAAGTATGTATTCATTCATCTGAGGCAGAAAGAAACAGCAATGGTTTGTTGTAGTATGGACCTTAAGTATGGACCCTAATGTAGCTAGTATGCATATAGGTAATCAAATAATGTATAAAATCCTCAGATATCCTTTTTTCATACATACATTTGTTTGTTTATATGTTCATGTATTTAACATCAGGATTGAACAGGAGTGTGTTGTTACCACTAACTTTAATGCTGAGCATTTTTACACAGAGGTTTATTATAGGGATATATTATATTTTGGTTTTACTCAGAGCCAGCATTTAACTAATGAGGTCAGTTGTCTCTGTTAATACAGGATGTCTTAAGGTAAAGAGAATAGCTAAGTAGGCACCAAAAAATCCTGGATTTCTCCAAATTAGAAGCAGATGAATTGTAAAATGAAGACCATGTTAAGAACAGGGTTCAACTTCTCCGTCTTGCCCTCAGCACCTAAGTAGCAGAGTCTAGAATCAGCTGAATGGCAAGCAGAATAGTAAGTTAGATTACAGTGGGTTTTTGTTGTTGTTGTTGTTGCTAGTTTTGCTCCTGGAAAGAAGGTTTTGAAATCTGTTGTATGTAAATCCAGTATAGGAATTGTCCTAGAATGGCCACTAGGTAACAGGCTTAGAGATTTAACCGTGTGTTAGGGCAGCTGCTGATGTACGCACACATGCATTGATACAGCTTAAACAAAAACAGACCTGTGTACATAGATATGTACGATGCACTGCATCCTTAGCTTGCAGTTCAGAATAAGGAAAATAACAAAATTAATGTTATTAATTTTCTCTCACACACAAAAAGATATCAAGAATTCAAGAATGTAAAATTTAGTTTTACAGCACCAACTTCACCTTGGATGTAGGCTTCAAAAAGTGCTTCAAAAGCACTTCAAAAACAGATACAAAAGAGTAGCCCAGATTATAAAACTGTAATCATCCTTACTTCAGTCAGCATTAAAGTTTTTATTTTTAAGTCAGTCCTTTGAGAAGGAAACGAAAGATCAGAAACCTAAACGTCAAATCATTTAATTACTTTTATCTATTTCTATTTCCAAGGAAAATTCCCTAACATATCCTTTTTTTTTTTTTTTCTTAACATAATGACTTCACTATCTAACAAACCTTGAACTATTTAGATTTAGTACCAGAAGCATTCTCATTTTTCAGACAACAAAAATTCAGCTGCAGTATTTTTTTTTTTCTAAAGCCATGTAATGAGGCTTGTAGAAACATGACCCAGAGAAATAGAATGAATAAATCAAATTGTAAGGAAAAAAATCAAGGATCTGAAAGTAGCAATGGCAAACAACAGGGAACTCTGCAGCTTTCCTCACTGGTTGAAACCCATTTCTTCCTATGTTACTTAGGATAAATTCCTCATTATTGTATTGCCAGTGCAGGCTAGACAGTCTGAGGGAGATGCTCGAAAACCTCCAAAGTTATTTTGGGGGGCTATTGTTTAGAAGTTGGGGTTACAGAAAGTTGGATTTGCTGAGCCTTCTGTAAGGTATTCAATTTACAGATGGTTTTGCAGCTGGCAAAATGCTTGTAACAGACTTGTGGGATACAGAAGTCATGTTTTCAAGGTTGTGAATGCTGGATTACATCTTTCTACAAAGAGGGGAGTTCAAGTAGCCTCATGAGCTCTGATGGCTGGTACTCGTCTGTGGTTTATCCTCACTACAGAGACAATTTGCGTGGACAAATACCAATGACAAAGCATCAGCCTTTGCATCCAGCAGCTCTCCACAGTTCCTTTCTGTTTCAGTGATCATGAGTTGAAAAAAAAATTCATCTTCATGTCAAGCTTTTTCTTCACTCTAGAAGGTTGTAAAAAGTAGAATGACACTTCCATGGGTTCGTGGTGTGCAACAGAATTGCTCGACTGTGATTTAGGAGAGGTGATGAAGAAGAAAATTATAAAGAAATGACCTAGAGCTATAAAAGAATGAGCTTGGAGTACAGATTGATACATTAAAACCCTGTTAGGAATAGGTTTGCACTGGCATCCCACACCCCTCCTGCTCTGGGGACAAGTGGCACTGCCTTGCTTCTGGGAAGGCTGATGGTAATGTCTGCTCATTGGGCACTGGGCCACCAGCATATCTGGGAGCATTTTGATCTATAGACCAATTTTATTAAGATAATGGTGTAAATGTACATGCAAAACAAACAAAAAAATAGGGTAGCATATTACCAAACCAATTGCTTTGCTGCTTGGGCTGCAAGACACCTTAGATAGTGACATGGTAATAATCAACATTTCTGCATTATTCTTCCGTTCTTTTTCTGACATAGATACTCAAAGAAAATCAAGTTGCATAAACTGATATTTATACTAGAATGTCTATAATTTTTCACAAGTTAACCTTTTGTCATGTGTTGTTTAGCCCTTTGCTTTTACATGGTTTCTAAAGCTTACTTGGAAACATCTTCAAGGCTTGCGTAGCGATATATAATTTTATCCACATGCCACTATTTATATTGCAATATATTCATATTGGGTAGTAAAACCAGCATTCCACATCCATAGGGCTACATTTTAATCATAAATTTTAAAGTAAAAATGTATATATTTTCTAAAAAGCTTCAGATAATGAAAAGTAAAAATTAAACTTTTCTGCAATGTTTGTGAACATTATTGGAAACTGCTTTTTGCATGCAGCAAGGTTTCTTACAGAAAAATTTTAAAAATGATTGCTTAGGTGTAGTTTTCCAGAGTTCTCATATGTGGTCTTTTTGGTCTTTTGAGTTTTATTAAGAAAGAAAGTCTCCAGTCAGGAGGTTTTAAGGCTTCTGATGAAGCTCCTTTAGCAAAAGTTTAAAGCTACCAGGCTGAGGGGAAGCTTACTGAAACACTTAAAACTACAAGTGTCTCAGAAGACAGTGGGGAGAGATGGTCAGTTTGAAACTGAAGGTTGCAGAACAACAGTGTCAGCACAGTTTTTATAAAAATAGTTTTCTTCCTTGCTGCAAGGAAAGTTTAAAATTTAGAGTAATAATTTTACTGTTAAGCTGTTTGGAAGAAAAAACTGTTAGTTTTAGCTTCTTTGAAGTCTGTGGCTGGCTAGGCTGCACTCAAGTCACAGTTTGCAGCTAATTTCAGTAGGAACAGATCTGAATAAGCAAGAAGGTACTAAGCGAACACAATTGCTAACGGAGCATTTATTATTTTACTAAGTGATGAGCACTATTGAAAAAAGAATAAATGCTAATCAAGTCACCTATGTTATACATACATATATACAAATATATATTTAGCTTATTCTGATCTGTCAAACGATAGTGTCAGAAGTAAAAATCCTCATCATTTTATGATGTTTATTTAAGATAAAACTTGTATTATTCTTAGAGGTGTAGATGTTTGTGTCATCTGCAAATCCAATCATGAGTAGAAAATGAAGCCAAAAATTCTGTTGTTAGTAGTTAAAATCTGGAATTGAATATTTTCCCTGGAGCCAGAACAAAAGTCTGTGTTTTTTCACATACTGCCTGAAGGCTAAGCCATGTGCAATGGAAATATAGGATGGAAGACTACTCTTCTGGTTTTGGTCAGTTAATTGAACACTCAGATGAGGTTTTAGATTTTCTTTTTTTTTATTAAAAAAAAACAGTTTTGTTCTTATTCTTTTTAATCTAAGCTCTGTGAGTTTGAAACATCAGAATATGTATAGTTACTACTGGCTTAAAAAACTACATCATTATCATCCTCAGCCTTCACTTATTTTTTTCAACGAAAACATGATTGTCCCTACCTTATGTGTACAAAGAAACTTTTTCTCCTCACCCCCCACCCCCGCTTCTCACCACCTCATCCTGCTATTCTCACTCCTTAGTTTTCATGTATAGTTTTCATTTCAATCTAAATCAAAGTGCCCTGAAGTGGTGTACACTTTGAGTAGCATTACCAGACAAAGAAGCAAAAGAAAAGTCTGTGATCATTACTGTTTTGTGAATTGATAATATTCAGGACTTCAGGATTTTAGACTAAAAAGCTCTGAATTAATCAGAATAAAAAATACAGGCTCTGAAGCTGACAAAGATATATATATATATATATATATATATATAATCTTATTGTAGCTGAAGTCGAAACTACAGCTTATATATGTATATATATATATCCTAATTAATGAATTAAAAATAATAATGCTATAGAGGAGCACTTTTTAAAAACAACTTTTTTTTTTTTCAATTAGCTGGGACGTTGAGAAGTTGCAAAATATGTCTCTAATGTTCTATATAGCAGTTTAATAGGATGTTATAATAAACAAGTAAAATTAGATTTATTGTATCAAGAGGCAAAATAACCTCATTATACAGAAAGCTCCAACAAACTGAAGCTTGCCTAATGTATAATCCAGTAGTCTAATTGGTAAACCTGATTCTTGCTCTTAACAGAGTTCATTAGTACCTTGGAGTCCTATAAGATGTTTGAATGATATTTGTTATAATTAATATTTAGTCTTTAATGCTATTTACAATTTCTGAAACTTTCTAAATGGTTTTTGTGATTGCTGTTTTAAAATTTTCCAGCTGTGCAAACTTTATTGTTACAAGGACGCCAGGGGGGTTTCACAGAGGCAACATGGCATTGCAACATTTAATTAACCATTTGTATTCTCCTATACTAGAATATTTTAATACACTTTCTGAGTAGCTTGTCTTCCTCTCATTCACAGTTATGTGTTATTCCTGTACCTATATTTAGGTCATTTAATGTATCTCTGGACATGGACTGGCTGTCTCCAGGGAATGATATTGGAGCATTGATTCTGCATCTTCACTGAATTTCAGGGAGTGGAAAAAAAATCTACAGACCAAAGCACAGTCTAAAATATCATGTGATAGAGGAAGGAAAGCAGTAGAGGATATGTCTTACCCAGATTAACATTTCAAGTGTGATTTACATAAATTGTATCAGCACACTTTGTTTGCATATTTCTGGAATGCACTAAGTCTAATTATAAATACTTGCGGTATTCTTAGCATGAAAGTCTGAGCTTAAAAGAGTAGCTGGATCTTAACTACCTTCTGCTTTCTTGCTTAGAAACAGAACAAAAACTTCCATTAGCGAATCTGCTGCTCTGGTCTTACAGCTTCGAAGTGCCTTTTTTTATTATTTTTTGGCTCTTTATTTTTTTCTGCTTGCTATGCTCATTAAGAGCCAGTGCATCAGCAAATCATTATGCCTTTGCCTCCATTGTCTTCCATGCTAGAGTGATCGTGCCCTCCAACTGATGAGAGCCTTCCTTCTTCTAGGTTGTGATAAATTAGTATGGGATAGCAATGCTTCCCTGCAGTGCTCGTCTTTCATGACATCAGCACACTAATTGACAAAATGATGTGGCCAAACAGTGTGCAAATAGTTCAGCAGCACCAATTGATGCTAAATGTGATACCCTCATGATACTTATTTTAGAAACTTATACAGAAAATGTAGTGTAAGTGAAGCAGGTGCTTGCTTCCTACCAGGTGAGACAATAGGGGCAAGACAAAAGAGCAAATCTGAGGGCATGCAAGGACTCTGTCAGAGCAAAGGATACACCAACATATCTTCTCGTCTTGTTAGTTACATATATGTTGGATGAGTATTCAAACAGTCTGGTCCTGGTCATAAACCTTGGATTTTCCCACTGTAACAGGTGTCATGATCCAAAGAGGGGGGAAAAACTGTCCGGCTTGTGGGCATATTGCGATTGCAGCAGTGAGTTTGTGGGATTTTGTGAAATGAGAGCGTGGGGGATTTGTTACTAAAGATTTCTGTTTATTACAAATCAGCACTAGTAAGAACACTATGACTAATAAGATTAATAAATTGAATATATATTTATAAAGTTATTGCATATATCACCAAGAAACATATGTATATATATCTATATAATGCAATGTAAGAGGCATTAAAGATATAGCACCAATTATTAGTAGAAGCAATCTGAGGTAGTAGGAAAGCAATCTGAGGTGTGAAAATCAGGAATATAGCCACAGACATGGTTTAGGCATAATTACAGGCTAAACAGAGTAATCAATAATTCTATGGTGGTAAAATTATTTATGGATTGCAAACTAGACACTAGAAAAGCAAAGACTTATGCTAGGTTATACTTATCAATACTGTACTTAGGACAAATCATGTACATATATACATGTAGACAACCAAAGGCTGCTGTTAGTTTCTGTATCTTCTTCAGGCAATGGGTGGTGTTTCTTGTTTTCCTTTATTCTTTTTTCACACGTCTTATTTCATCTTACTTCACACGTCTACTCCCACTTTCTTGGGAGAGAAGTGGTCCCTCAGTTTCTCATTTAGTCTTTAACCTTGGTGCATTCAGGCAGTGCCACACTATGTGCTCAGCTGCATGTCAGCACCATGCCAGGCTCCCAGTCCCCAGGCCTGCTGCCCGGCAGGCCTCCAGCTGGCAGCCATTTTCTCTCTGAGGTGTTCAGCCACCATTTTGTGACAGAGCTTGGCTTGTGATAAAGGGGTTGCCTCTGTAACTGCTCCAATTGTTTGGAGAAGAATCGTAAAAATTCTTTTCTGCTACCGGACCAATTAGTGAAAGAAATTCTGCCTAAGGTGATATGAAATTAACAGTTAAAAATAAGTGCAAAATCCTTGCTATTCCAGTGGGGTTTCTCATTTTGTAACTGAGGCCTTAGGAGTTAAACACTATGACATTGCTAACCGTATTTTGAGCATGTTAAAAATGAAGGTAATATAAAAGAAGATAAAATTTTTAGTTATCTTGGCTTTAACAATCAAGGATTAGTGAATACAATTTAAAATTTATACAACAGTGGCCAAAGCGTATTTTTGTATTTCACAGTGAGATGCTTTACTGATGCATCCACAGAAGATCACAATGTACTTCTCTCAATTCAGGGGCATGTGTTTGTGTGGGGGGGTCATCTGAAACCTCCAAACCTTCTGAGGTTCAGTCTTCATTGGTTTTTGATAGCAGCAGAACAAGTAAGTCTGTCAGTGTGGTTTGAAATAACCGCAGCTTATTAGAAAGTGCTCCTAAGTTCAAGATGTTTTTCCCTTTACAGTAGTTTATCCCAGTTTAGAGCTAGCCCAATGGTTTCATTCAACACCTGACAGAAACACTTTGCTTTCAGGTTCAGAATAAGATTTTAGCTCTCTCTTTGCCTGTGGCTTTTTTTTTTTTTTTTTTTTTTTTTTTTTTTTTTTTTCCCATTGGCCTGGACAGAGGCTTTTCCAAAGGTAAACACAGAAGTCAGCATCAGCTTTTCTTCATTGGAAAATGAAGTTGGAGATCAACTCCTTTTCAGACTTGTCTTATAAGTGATCCCATTATATATCATATGTGCCTGTTATTCCATTAAGAAAACTCTAATAATATAAAAATGTTCATTTTATTTTGCTTATGGTACAGGAATTCTGATACAGGCAGGGATGTACTCTAGTTATTTTATATGATTTTATATATAGATCTCCATAAGGTCTATGTCAAACAAACCATGGGAGGCCAAATTGTAGGTTGGTGTGAATCGGTGTACTTGAATTGATGAGTGGTAGCATTTTTCCACAGTATATGAAAAAGTATGCTATCAGTGCAGCACTGCCATTATGTCAGCTTGAGTGCTTGCTGTTGCTGTGTCTTTTTTTTTTCTCTAACTCTTATTCCCAAGATGCTAGTAGCAGCAACATTGAAAAGCTCTTATCTCCGGACTGCAGATGGGGAGGTGAGGCACATGGTAGAATAAGGGTGAAATTCTCAGCAAAGATTTATAAGTTACTCAGGTGTCTAACTTGTATTTTCAGAACTGATACTGGCCTTTTTAAAGCAGCTCTTCTGTTCACAAGAAACTGATCTACTTAGTTGCTGCAAGAAACATGCTGCTTTATATTAATCATACAACAGAGACAGAAGGGGAAAGTTCACCTGAATAGACAGGAAATGAGGGAAAGGGCAGAATATAGCTCTGTCCTCTGTCTCTTTGGTCAACTGTTTGACTCAGTGTCAAACCCTTTATTATTCCTATTTTACAAAGTAAAATATGTATTTTTAAAGCTATGAGGATTTTTTTTTTTTTTTTTTTTTTTTTTAATCTCAGATGGGAAGAGTTGTGCTCTCTTACCTTACCTTTCACACTCTTGGTCCCTCAGTTCTGTAGACTCTCCTGGTGTTCCTCAAAAAAAAGAAATGCGTCTTGGCCTCTTTTCTTTCAGAATATCATTAGAAAAAAGGAAAGAGCTCTTGCACTGCATGGCACTTCGCAAGAAAACTCTGTCCTGATATTTCCATACAGTTCAAATATCAGTGGAATGCTCTTTGGATAGCAAGAGTCCAGAAGGATTCATGGTGTCCTGGGGGCAGACAGCTCTTGAAACACCTCATATATGTCCAGATCTTCTGGCTTTTTCAGCAGAATGATGCACAGACTGATCTTGAAAGGCTTGTTTTACAGTTGTTTCTCCTTCCTGGCTTAGATTAAGTCTGGATGACCGCTTGCCTTTCTGTCTGTCCAAAGCTGGTGAAGGTTTGCTGTCAGAGCTTATAGGTTTAGACAGCATCTAGAAAGAAATGGCTTTGTCCAAGCTGCTTTTAACAATTTCTTCACCTCCCTCTTAAAAAATAAAAATTAAAAAAAAAAATTAAATAAATGTGAAAACTGGACTGTTCGATGGATTGGGCATGTTTGGTAGTGATTCAGAGGATATTTAAAATTATGAGTGGTGCCTGTGACTGGTCATCTTGTGAGACTTCTGTGCCCCATAGCCTACCTTCATTTTATAACCTTATTTCCAAACTCCTGACCTTCTCTTAGCAGCATACAGTTCATGCTGCTGCCTTTGAGAGATGCTAGGGTCTTCTCTAGCCATTGTGGAGGAAATTTTTACAAGTGTCTGCTTATGATTTGCTATGAATAATACAGTCTCTCTAAGATGACCACTGGACTAGACTAATTTAAGTGAAAGTAGACTAATTTTAATGAAAGTGAATAGAGAGAATCTGTACTGGTGCTGTGCTGCCCACTTTTACTATGACTTAATCATCTGAGTTTCAGGCAAAAGCTGAGTACTGTGCACGGGCAGCTGTTTTTGCAAACTTTGCTGCTGAGTCTTGCAAGTCATATATGATATTCCAGGTAAAAAGGGATTTCACATAATTCAGTTTTTTTTTTTTTTTTTTTTTTTTCTTTTTTCTGTTTGTTTTATTTTTTCAGTGGATGGGAAGGGCATTAGAAAGATTAAAAGATATCCAACCAACCTTTATTTCTTATTATATGAGAAAGTTTTTCCAACTGTATAGGATAAACAAGAGAAAATAGATTCTTTGCCCAGATTTGTGCATGCCAAATTGTGTTATCTGTTAGTGAGATTCATTCCGTTGTCATGATCTTGCTTTTCATAGAAACAATTTTCATCTCTTCCTATGTCCTGTAGGCTAAATCTATGTTTCAGTCTCATAAAAAATCACTCACTTTCTTTGACACTGAGTCCTAGCTGCCTTCAGTTTTGAAGTGCTGCCTTTTATGCTGGCAGATATTCGGCATTACTTCTGCGTGAGATGAGAGCATTGTCAGTCCTCACTTCAGCAGGCTGAATAGGCATATTTTCCATGGTTGCAGGAAAAATCCTAGATGATAATGATATTCTATTTGGCAGTCTTGTGGTCATACAATACTTCCCTTACAGTACTACATTTTCCTCTGTTCTTCTCTAACTGAGCTTGCCATTATGTTTGTAACCTTAAAATTACATAGCTAAAACACAAATGCCATTTTTCTGACCTATTTATTTATTTATTTATTTATTTATTAGGCCATGATGTAAACCTTTCCTTCTAATTTTGTTTCTTAAGGTAATTTGGTTTAATAGCAGAACGTTTTTGCTCAGTTTTACAGGATTAAAGAGAGGACCTATTCAGTGAGTCATTACTGTATTCACAAATACTTCCTGCTTCATTCATATATTGATTCCTGCTTCTAGTATAATCATAAAAATAGCAGAAGCTCTTGCACCTGTGGCCATCATTCCTCTGTTATATGTAAGAGCCTACCTTATACCCCTTCAACATCTCATATATATCAACTGTGTGTTTCAGCTCTGAAAACTAAACGCTCAGAGCTTTTTTTTTTTTTTTTCACCTATAGGCCCTTGAGTTCATACCCTTCATCTAGAAATATTCTTTGATGTGTACTTCATTTTCTGGCTAAATGCTCTTGCTTTAAGGCATTTAGATATTTTTGATGCTTAGACATTTTAATTTAAATAACTGATTAGATGTTAACGCTCCTGTGACAGAGCACACATTAGGATCCAGGGCCTGTATTAAGCTTTTGCATTTTCATTTTTTTTTTTTTTTGAATGAGCTGTTCTTGCTGTGTGGGTACAAATCTTTAGTTACTCAGTGCGTATGCTATTGCTCTTAATCATTCTGCTTTAAGCATTCTGCAGTTCTTCTAAAATTGTTTACAGATGCAAAGAGGTGCCTGAACTCTTAATTTCTGCTGCACTAAGAGCCTAAGGGCATCTTAAAACTCAAACATGTATCAGTGCCTTTAAGTCTCACCACAAATGCCTGCAGCCCACCAAACAACATCCCTGTGCTGAAAATTGTGACACTATGTGCATTGCATGGCAAATAAAACATTAGCACTTTACCTAAGAATGTTTACATAGGACAGAAAGAGCGTATGTTTAATGCTGGTGCTGAAATATGTGCAATCGTCTGGTCAGAATGCCATAATCACCCAGGTTAACTTCAGGGTATTTGTGAAGGATAATAGGTACCTCCAGAGGTGATAGAACCCTGTTAATGCCTCAGTTACCTTTTGGACATGTCTGCCTCTGCGCATTGACCAGGAAGAGACCAATGCTCCTAAATTTTAGAAGCTCAGTCATGTGCTAAGACGTAGGTGGGATAAAATCAGACTGAACAGATTTATCCAAGTTTGCAAATCAAAGTATGATGTTTGGAGATGAACTTGGATTGAAATGAATCCCCATCTAGGAAGATGTTCACCACCATAGGTGGTCATTAAGTTTCCATCAGCTGGGGAGCATTCCCATAATACCAAATGACTGACACATTGTCACATGAAAATGGATAAGGAGAAAAGTGGTAAAAAATATCCTAAGTGGAGTTTAAAAGCAGGCGTCAAGTTTGGCAGGAGGCAAAAGCAGAATAAGTTAATAAATAAATGAAGGTGCTAAGAACCTTGCTAGGTTTCCTTCCTGATAAAGTATTATAGAAATGTTTTTGTTGTGAATTTTATTTATTTTTTCATGTTTTTAATGACAAAAATGTGGCAAAAGTCAAAGTTTTAGAAGTTTACTATCTATTTTTCATCAACAGTTATGCTTTAAGAAGGTATTTGCATGTATGGAAAATAAGAAAGATGCTATAACAGCAAAGGGTAGGTATTACAAATGTGATACCTCTATACAGTGATTGGTAGGCACCCTTGCCATTTACTTTTCATCTTTCCCTTTTCAAAAGAGAAATATCAATGAGAAAACAGCTAAAGAAAATCTTGTCCTGAATAGAGAAGCATTGTCTTGCAAACTGGTATGTAATTTCCTTTGGGTTTTTGTTTTTGTTTTCATGTTCGCTTCTTCATCTTCGAGGCACATGTAAGGGACAAATGTAGCTTGGCTGTGGCTCTGTAGGCAAGTCACAGCAACAGAAGCTGAATGTTAGGACTTGTATCCCCAACCCACTGAGGATGAAATTTGAGGCTTGGGAAAACAAATACACACATAAACAAAAAGTACTGAATGACCTTTGGCTTTGTACTGGTGATTTTTGCTTGCAGATTCACATGGCCAGTTCAATGCAATTTGTTATCCCTAGGTTGTGTATTCACAGTTCATACAAAGTTTTTCTGATGCATTCTAGGTAAGATGGAAAAAAATATGAAAAGAAAAAAAAAAGAAAAAAGAAAAACAGATTAGTAATAATTTTAGCAAGTATTAGCCATTTATCAGGTCCTATTTTTAATTCTCACTTGTGTGTAGAAGAAAGGAATTATTGAACTTAAGTGCTTTAATACCACTTTTAGAGACCTGCAACAAAATCCAGGATGTGTGGTTACCAGAAACTGAGCAGCTGTGAGGTATTTTCTGTAAGTCTAGTGCATCTTCCTAGCACCAATGATTCCTCCAGATGTACTTGTAACTGTGAAATCTTTGTATGACATAGCTGCAGAAACCCATTTCACTTGAGTGGAATATATGTTTTCAACAAGTAATTTCTATGAGAATGCTCAAAACATGAGAGTTGGAGACCAAAACTGTAAGTTTCTTTGAAGTTCTGCTGCAATTGAAAAATCTAATTATTTTTTACTCTGATGAAATATATAAATAGTGAATAATCTCCTTTCTGGATAAGAAGAAAAAATATAATTCTGAAATGCCAAGAGGAAGCATGCCCCCAATTTTACCTCCTTCCAAACTTGGTTTCTTGTTGTTTCAGATGAACTTAGAATCAATATCTAAGCTATTGGATGATCATAAAAGGTCAGCATTTTTTTTTCCTATTTACAGCATTTTCTTAAGAATTTTCTTTGTTCTTTAGTACTACAAATATGATTTGTGTATTGTTCTGAGAACACTAATCCATCGTACTATGGAAATGACATATTTCTGATGTCAGTAATCATGTTGATGGATATCAAGTGCAATGATCTTTAGATATATTTCATTTAAATACCAACTACTCTTTTAAAATATCACAATATGAATTAGCTTCTCGTTAAAGAACTCATGCTGTATACAAAGAAGGGATCTTGTTTCTGTAATTCATGGAAGGTCTAATCTAAATCCCATTGAAGTCTGCAGGAGGTTTTTCAAGGCAAATAAGATGAAGATCATACAGTCTTTGTACTTGTATAAGATATAGTGCTTGCTTTGCTTTTCTAATTCAGACAACAGAGAGTCTGACTGGGGTCTATGTGCTTAGAAGGTTGCATAACGTTTTCATATGGCTGCAATTTCAAGCCCAATGGATAAAAATTAAAAACAATAACAAGCTTATTTGTGCACTCAGTGTAACTCAATGCTGTGCAATTGTTTGGAAGTTTGGATTGTCTATTCATTGCAAATAGCATCTGTGCTCAGTTACATTCAGTCTATTAGGAGGCAGGGTTTTCAGAAGTAATAAAAGCATCTTAAGAGATGCTTTGTGCTAGAGAGCTAATGATTTCTGAAAAAGACAGACAATTGGGTTGATTCCACAGGTACTGTAGAGGGGAAAATGTTCCAGATGAAATGGAAATTATTTCATGAATCATCTCATGATTTTACAGAAAGAAGGGGAGTATTATTACTGATTATTCTCTATAAAATGAGTTTAGCAACATAGCATCATCCAAAAAGGCAAAGTGAAAGGTTGCTAAATTGGATATTTAAATTTTGTTAATGAGAATGAAGTGAGTTGATGAATGTTGAATCACTCCTTGGCAGTTTTTAAAGAAAGGTTATCATTCATTCTCTTTTGTGCACTGACAGATGATGTTTCTTGTTGAAATGAGGCTTTCCTGACTTTTGATAAAGCCTGCTGAAAATAGCATTCTCCTGCCCGAGCTGTGTATTCAGTTATAACAAGTACTGACAGGGAATGATAATGTGGGACGATCTGCAGTGTTTTGCCCTTTGGAAGGTTTTCTCTTGTTTTGTGTGAAGTGCACCGTGGTATCGCTGTATTGCATTAGTTAGCAATGAATTTAGAAGGTGCCACTGCTGTCTGTTCCAGCAATCCATACTGAACTCGAGTAGCCTCTTCTGCCTCATGAAAGTAGGGCATTGATAAATTAAATTAACCTCTTGTGTGTGGCACACTAGGCTAGGACAAAACTTATGGCAAGTGGATGATATGTTTTGCTCCACCACTCTGTCCTTTTCCTGATGGCTGCTTTCTAACTGCAGAAGTTGCGCCCTCTGGGTAATGATGGCAGGGCTGATGGGCTGCTTAAACTCCTTGCTTCCTCCTGTTCTTAAGATCCATCAAGAGTGGACTTTGGGCCACAAAAAACTTGTGTTTACCACAGTGATGCTGTATAGTTTCCAGTTTGTATATGTTCTTTTATTGTATCTGGTGTTTATACATAGCTGTGGAAGGCTGTAAGAAGCTAGAGGTGAGGAGAAGCTTTCTTGAAAGGAGACAAAAATTGCAAGGCATAACCTTGGAAACAGATTTCAGCATTTGTGGAGCAGACTGTGCAAATGCACCTGGATTATCTGATGGCCCTTCTACGTGACGCATTTTTTGTGTTCTTCTTGACCAAAGAGGAAAGAAAGTTCTGAGGGTAGTCATTCAATTGTAGGAAATACAGCAAAACCAGTTCAAATAGTGCTTTGGTTAATAGTCAAAAGGACAAAAGGGAGGGAGATCATCAGGTGGGTAATCAGATAGTGATTGTTTGTGTTTGCTGCAAGAGCACATTGGAAATGTTGTTCATTTAACATCAAACTTCCAAAGATAGTATCAGTTCTTATTTCATCAGCAGGTACAGAATGATAAAGCTGCCAATGATCTAAATGTAGAAGTGGAAGAAAGAGGTTAAAATGTCTTAGAAAACTAATTAGATATTAATTGTGATAGGAAGAGCATTATCTGAATTTAAATAAGAGTTAGTAATTCTGTCCATATAATCAGAGACTTGATCTAACACTTTCCATTACTAGTCTGAAAAACCTTGGTATAATAAATAGGAGCACTATTGTTTGTTTGTGGTAGGTTTTCATCACTTTTTGTTTATTTGTGGTTTGTTTTGGTAGCAATTGCATGGATAGCAAGTTAATAGTCCTTCTGCAGGCAGAATTTTGTCTGATGAATTTTGAAATGTCAATGAAATGAAAAACAACCAGTGTAGGTGTATTCATTTGTGTAGGAAATTCCCGTACCCTCCTTCATGTTCTATTTCCCATCACCCCCTGTTTTGATCTTAGGGCAAAAAAAAAACCAAGTGTTAACGTTTTGTTCACATGGTGTTAAACTGCCTGTAGTGCCTTGCTACCTGTGTCTCTTCTGGCTGGAAAGTATGGCCATTTTGTGTACTTTATTCATTATATTCATTTATTCATTGTGTATTTTAGTCATTATATACCTGATTGTGACATCTGTGCAGCTTTACAGCATCAGAAGTGACAGAGCTTTCATTTCAGTTGGGAGTGCTGAGCACAGATGTCTCACAAATAATACATAAAATATATATACACAAATAATACATTATATATATATATATATATATATATATATATAAAGTAATTGATTCCCACTTTCATATACCACACTGTGTATACCATATTTAACAAATGAACTTTCACCCACCAAAGGTTTCTAATATATTCACTGGTAGGTCTAACAAGGCAGGATAATTACTTTTTCTACTCCCCTTTAAAAAAAAAAATAAATAATTTTTTTAAAGAAATAGGAAATTGAGGATGCAAAATGGATGGGTTCTTTTTTTTTTTTTTTTTAAAAAAAAAAAAAAAAAAAAAAGGAGCTGGAAAACCACATGTAAATGAGGCACTGACTCCCTGTCATGTTGCCTGGCCAATAATTTTTCTCACAGTGAAATTCCTACTTGTTCACAACAGCTCCTGTATCCCACCACAGCCTACAGTCCCTCTCTTTTGAAAGAGATGATACATGGAAAGCCGAACACAGGCTTAGTTCTGTAACTCAACCAGCAGCACAATTTCTAATGCATGCAAATGAACTATTCATAGTGCAAAGGCAGTTCTTTAAAGATTTATTAAAATATTTCTTTGCAAATGGGAGAGTTAAAAAGTCAAGTGTTCATAGTGTGATAAATGCTTTCTTAAAAAGTGCTGTTGGTGGTCCCTGTGCAATGCTTTGCAAACAGGCCTACATTCTTAGCAAGGTCCTGCCTTGTGGCTGAGAACCGTTTGTTTCTATGCTTTCAGTTTTCACCGAAGTCCCAGTCTTGTCTGGAGTTCTTGTGTATGTCAGAACCATGAAATGTAGCCTCACAGTGTGAGCTTTCTTGAAGGCATGAGAAATGAGTGTTCCAAATGTTTTATGTGGAAACAGGTCTTTTTAAACAACTATTTCTAGAGTGATATATCATAGCTGAGACTGTGAAAATTTTGGATGTTCAAAAGATATTTAGCAGAGGGTATTATTTTAATAAGAGACACCTTACGATGGCCTGACCACTGCTGTTCACTGTATTCTATTAGATCTAATTACTGTTGTCTCTTATTTTTAGATTACAATTAGTTTCAAACATGGTCTATACCTCACTAACAACAACAAAATTTTGGAGAACAATGTTATCAATAAAATCCAATAGTCTAAATCCTCAGTTCTTCATTAAGTCTTGACAAGTCAATTCCACTGAAATCTCACTTCCTCACCCAGTTGAAAATGCCTCTTGGTTTTGTTTTATGCTTTTAGGGTGATCTCATGCTGGACCCCAAGTGAACTCAAGAGGAAGATCTGGTTAAGTGGTATCCCACGTTTCTTGTTTTTGAGAGAAATAACATCAATTTATCTAGAGAATCCCATCTGGAGCACGTTCTATGGCCAGAAAAGGGAGCAGGCAGGTATTTGTGTCTTTCCTAGAAACAATTTCCCTCAGAGGTCTTGTGTAAACATAGCTTCTAGCAGAGTGGAATAGCAAAGAGGACAAGAGAGCTGCAGGGCTGCTGATTAATAAGCTGTTGAATAGTGGTGGATGCCTGTGAGTCTGTTGCACATCTCTTGAAATGTAACATAACCAGGTCTGCAGTGATCAGCACACCCCTCACACTTCGTTATTTGTTCTCTAAACTGTCAGCAGTGCAGACGATAAACTACAAATTATGAGCATTACTTGTGATGTGCTTGGGTACGTTTTTTCAGCACCTCAGGGGAAAAAAAAATGTAGCTACTGCATTCCAAACAAATAGGTTTTCTTTTTGTTAATGGAGCTTGGAGCAAGGACAATAGATGTATGTACACACTGAGATCACATGCAAAAGCTGAATCAGTACAAGCTAAAGCTCTCTAGGACATAAATATGACATTTGATTAAGGAATAAAATATTATGCAAGTTGTTATTGCATTGGAAAGACTTAGTTTTCAGCTCAGACAGTTCTGGACAGACAGATAATTGTATAACCATAAGGCTGAAAGCAGTGAGCCCACTCATTGTCTTTGCTGGCTGCCTTTTGCCACATGGGAAATCCTCACAGCAATTTTAGAATAAAGGTGTTATATCAGCATCACTCAAGGAGATGAGAGCAGACATCTATTGCTCTCTTAAACAGCTGTTATATTCTGCATCCATTGTAGGCTCTCCATAGCAGTTTAGCTTGAAGTTTAAGTCAAAAAGGGACAGCTACTGCTTTGTGTATGGATGTCTTGTAATGACACAAGATGTCCAGACAAAGGATACAAGGAAGGAAGAAATTTGGTAGCAGTTAAATACTTTAAACCACAGTGTTTACATAAGAACAGTCTCAAGTGGTATGCTGGTTGTAAATGCCAGTGTGAAACTTTACAATATAGCATATTTCTTTAGATGGGATTAGAGAGAAAACTATTAGCTGTTTTAGTAAGGTAATAGCACAGCTATTTTTATATATAGTAAATATATAAAAAAAACTATATATAATTTTTTTTTAATAAAAAAACTAAATATAGTTTGTACATTTTCCAGGAACTGGACCAAAAAAAGAAATTTGTAAAGTAGCACACCATAAAGGAGATTTTAGACTGAACTCAGAAGATACCATTAGAACAGTTTAAACTAATTTTCTTTATGCTTACTTGTCTTCACCATTTAAAAATAAGGCACTGTACTCCTAGTCTAAAATGTTTCAACTTCCAACACAGCTTACATTTTTAGATTAAGTAGTGATTTCTTATAAGATTTTTTTTTAAGAAGGTACATTTAATTGCAGTAAACTCTTCTTTTAATATCACCCTTGAGTATTTTGACCCCAACTATAGCATGTGCACTTACAGCTCTTCATTAGTTCCATAGTTCTGCTTCGCACCAGCTTGTTTCAAAATTCTCCTTTAAGCACAGCAAAGCCTCACCAATGAGCATTAAGAAACTAACCCACCAGGAGATGAAAGAAAAGGTATTGCCAGCAAACAGTAACTAGTTCAAAGTTAGAAAGCAAAGAATAAGGAATGGCCTGGTTTTTTTTCAATGAGGTGCTGGGGTGGTTGCTCTTTAGCATTCTCTTGCATGAGCAAAAAGGGATGAACAGCAAAGTTAGCTGAAGATAGGGAGTTACGAGCGTAGAAACTGAAGAGAGTCAACAGTCTCACGGTGCCAACTAATCAGCAGATTAAATTCACTTGTTGATCAATAAAATGCCATGTGCAGAGGGCAAACAAGCAAACTTTCATAACCTGTAGGTTCTAAATATGTTGTTGTTGAAAGAGAATTGTAAACCCATCTGTAGTTACCTATAGATGTTAAGTTGGTCTTGGGTGGTGGGCAGGAAAGTAAATGTGTTAGGAAATATTGAGAAGAATGAGATAGAGCATCATTATACCACTCTGTACAATTCTGAGGAAGTCACATTTTTGTATAAGCTACAAGTCTGGTCACCTCATTTCAGAAAAGGGAGTAATAACCTAGAAAAACACAGACAACAACGGTCAGAAGTACAGAACTTCATCTGTATGCAGAGGAAATGAAATAACTAAGACTATAGCTTAGAAAAGAAATGACTGTGAATGGTTATTATAAAGATCTATACAATCCTGAATGACATGGGGGAAGTCTTGAGGGAATGATTATTCACTATTCAAAAGACACAAACCGAGGCACACGAAATAAAATGATCAGGCAGGCAGTTTATATCAAATGAAAAGAGGAACTTTTTCATGGTATGCATGATTACATTGAGAAACTTGGAGCCACAGAGTTTTTTAGATTGAAAAAGTTGTCACAGGCTCAAAATGTGATTAGATAAATGATGGAGAGTTGCAAAATCATAAACCATGGGGAGGGAATTGCTAGCTTTGGAGCTGCTGGCTCTAGTCTGGATTTACATAGTATTTAAGTAGTTATGATCTGATTGTGTAGCCAAAGGGCCGACTGTGTCACCTATGTATTTGCATTTTGAAATACTGCAATACTGCATGATCAGTCAATTATCTTTTTGTTGTCTGAAGTTTAATCATCACTCATTTAATAGCCTGCTTCCTAAAGTGTCATTATTACCCAATTTTGTCACTCTTCCCATTTATACTGACCAAACCCAAATTAGTTTTTTTTTTTTTTTCAGTTTGTTAAAATAACAAGAAACACAGTACACAAGAAATAGTTTTTTTCATATTTCTACAGTATAATATTTTTGTATTAAACCATAATGGGAGCGCAAAGACGATTATTTAATGAATGCTTATTCTTTAAAAAAAATATTGGAGTATGAATGGGGAAGATCTTATATTGCTGTATACTGTCCACATGTAATTAAATTATGCATATTTCTTGGGTTCCTGCATGCGCTTCCCCACCAGTACTTTGAATCTTATGGGGAAAAATGCTTTGTTACTTATTGACTTGTGATTGTCAGGCTATCCAGGTATACTCAGTGGCTAGGAGTATATGCCTGTGCTTAAATTCTTCTGTTTGTCCTGTAGTCATATAAATGTTTATTACTGTTGTGTACCACAGTGCTAAATGTTTTTACTCAAAAATCATGGTTCCTGTGTTGTGTTTCAACTTTATCTCAGCTTTAAAATTCAATCTATTGAGTAAATGTAGGAGATTAGTATAGTTAATATGAGAGCAGTTTTTATAGTGTTGTTAAGTTCTCCATCAATTCTAAAAGGCATTGATAAAGATTCAGAAGGGCCAGTGTATTCAGCAATACTAATGGGATCCTCTTACACATTATTGAAAGTTTCAAGAAACTTTCTGTATATCCTTTACTATAATGTTGATTTGAAAGAATAAAAAAAAATAAAAAGTGGTGGATAAAGACTTGATCTCCACCAGCCTGCAGACAGTGAAATCAATGAGCTCTTTGTGATTGAAGCGAGTGAAGAGCCAACATAATTTGACAGCCTACCTCAAAAATTCTTGAGACAGAAAAGCAATAAACTGCTGCAGACTTCTGCTGCCAAAAAAAAAAAAGAAAAAAAAAAAAGAAAAAAAAAGGAAAAAAGAGAAAAAGAAAAATAGCCTTGTATAAAACAACTGGATTTTTTTCATTCATATTTAGATTTTTGCCTAAGCAAACAGCAGTAGTTGTGTTGGGAAATTAGTACCTGTGTGCAAGCATATTAACAAAGAAAGAAAAAGATGCTCTTAATACCTATGGTTTCTAAGAATCTCAGAGATTACATCAGGTTTTGTTGCCGTTTCTCATTCTCAACTGCAATTGCTCCAAAGGAGTCTACTCAGATTGAAGTTTGTTTCATGTCCAAGCACTCAGATGCATAATACAGATTTAACAGTGCTGATTTTCAGGTTATGTTCACATGGAAGACTGTACTCAGAAATTCCAGTTTTCGTTCAACGGCTGCAGATCTGCCCTACTTTTGACAATTCAAAAGAAACACGTATTTGAGTGAAACATAAGATAATTTATTTTTTAAATGAATTTAAAACTAATAAAACCTTTTAAGTGCTGTGGGACGGGTATGCAGCTGTTGAAATCAAGTTTGTACATGTGACGGAATCAGAAAAACTACTTTGATTTACAGTGGTTGTGGTTGTAACTTCCAAATATTTATATAAATCTTACCTAATCATAAACAGTTTTAAAATTCTGTGAGAGAATTGCTGTAAAAACACTGCACATAATGCATATGCTTCTGCAGCTTGCTGAATTAAATGCTTTCCTTGTGTAGAGTTACTAAAAAAGGTTGAATGTTGTCCTTTGTCCACAGTATCCTTCACACTGTTATCAGTAAGAATTGTTTGTACGTGAGAAAGTGTGACTGACAGTTTGTCAGTGACAGATGCGAATTCATGATCTTCCAAAGAGGCCATAAGCCTCCCAAACTGGAGTTAAGGTTACTGTCTGGAGGACTTTACTAAAAGGGCTGTTTATTATCATTGCTGAAGTTGGGACTGTGACCGCATTATCCCATTCAAATAGACTGACGTTTTTGCATCTTAGAATAATTTCAGGACTAGTGAAAAACAAAGAGAAAAATTCAGATGTTGAGAGGCAAACCCTTTGTTCCTGTTACTCCATCGTGGCAGCATGCTGTGGCACGGTACACTGGAGACATGGGCTCAGTGTTTGAGGGTCAAAATTGCAGTGACCCGATGGGCAGCCTCTGATGGATGCTGTCAGAATTGCCAACACATGATGGGTTTTCAGCTTGGGCTGTAAGAGTCAGTGGGGAGCAAGCTGGGACTGGCAGAGGCTCATCACTGCTAACTCATCCCTGCCAGGGAACACGAGGCTTTGTCTAATCGCCTTGGTGTGATGGACAGCCTTGATACTACGAGGGTCCTTCCCTCAGCATGAGCTGAGAAGAGCTAATGTGCTCATGCATTAAACTTGTCTGACCTGCAAATAGAGAATGAGTTTGAGGAGGGAAGATGGAGCTGAAGAAAAATGCCTAATCTTCTGTGTTTTGTTGGAATTGTTTGAATATTCATTAAGCCTGGATAATATGGTAGGTTACTAATTCAGGTCTTCAGGATTTAAATGTTATTTTTTTTCTCCTGTATTGTGAGTTTGATTTGAATGGAATATAGTTTTTATTGTAGAAAGAAAAGGTTTTCTAAAACCCAGCCTGGCCTTCTATCTATAGTAGGAAACTCAGTGACAGGATATTTTTGAGCTTCTAATTGATTCTTATCTGCTATCAGGTATCAAAGTAGATGATCATAAAATGTGACCATATTTTTATGTGGCATTGCGTAGGAGTTCTGTAAAGCTGGAGAAATAAAAACACAAAAATCCTTATTAAAATAACTACCCAGAGCTTTGAATTCCACAACACAAGTATAGTTCAAAATTTAACTTTTCAATTATCTAGTTTAAGCAATAACAAACTATTCCCAGAAGTAATAGTCAATAATATAATAGCAAGACATTTGTTTTTTTCAGTCCTAAAATGATCACATCTCAAAATGAATCGTGAAAATCATTTACTGAAAACAATATGCTGTGTGACTTTTGTTGTATTTTAGTTACATGATCCAAAGCCCATACAGCAGTATGTGAACATATACGTTTATCAAAATGTATATATTCATTTAATTCTTGCCAACTTCTGCCTTATTAGTAAAACCCAATTCCCCATATGCTGAAACAATGACCTTTATATTATAAATTCAAGGATTTATAAAACAGATGGTGAGACAAAAAAAAAAAAGAAAGAAAGAAAAAAAAGACAACAAATAAAACCCCAGCTTGTCCGTCTGCAAGGACCAAAGTATGCATATTAAAATAATCTTGGAAAGCTGGCTGCAATAGCTAAACCATATGGGCTTAGTTATGTTATACGGTACCCTTGAGTTAAAATTTATTAGCATCTTCTCTTATGCTCTTCATGAATAATATGTAAAAAGCTATCCGATGGTGTTGATGAGAGATTTAACATTAGTGAGTAATGGGATTCATAGGGTGTGTGCTGTTCATAGTATTCAGGATTCAGACTGTTTTTGAGTAGAGATTATGACAAACGGGGAAATAAATGTAGCACTTACGTGGCTCTAACTATAGTGCTTAATGTACACAAAAGAAAGTCCATAGGGCTTAAATAGCTGAAGACACCTGAAGAAAATTTTATTTGACAGAAAAGCTGTTATCTGTTTGTCCACTCAAACCAGTTACTTGGGTTAAAAGGTATTTGATGTCTTTTTCTTACAGTTTGTAAAGAATTAAAGGGAAAAAAAGAGTCTTAAGTTGTCATTAGTCCATGTGATTGTTTATACGAGTATGATTTCTGGCTTCAGAAAGCATTCCTACTTTCTTTTGTCTTCTGTCCTGACTAGAAGGTTTTAATTTATAGGTTCTCTTCATTTTCTCCCATAAAGGATTATGTCTATGTAATTGTTGTCTTGGTGGTGGTGGGTTTTGTTTGTTTCCTGAATGATATGAATTTATTCTTCCCATATTCTGAGCTTTCTGAACACAAGCCAACTTTAGAGTGGTACCTGTCTTTATTTGCATGTGCTGCAGGGCTAAGCTAATAATTTCTGCTGAAAAGAGATTGCTTTGCTTTGGGGATGTGGCAGTTTCTGGTCTGTTTTAGTGTTTGTTCAGGCTGTGGACCTTGTGCACAGACTTTGCAGTCATGCCTGTAGTCAAACTAGTTCCTAGATCCTGAGACAGAGTCTCAAAAATTGTAAATAGAATTTATATGCAGGTACTGTTATAAGTGCTTGAGACATGGAAACGTGTGATTGTTGTATAACAGAATCAAATGCATTGAAAGGCAGAAAACTTAGCTGTTTCTTGCTTTCTCAATCCTGACTTGAACATGACTGAATAAGATATAGAGGGTTTATACTCAAAGCTGTTTGTCAGAAAACAGTACTTGTAGGTACTTGGGCAGCATAATGTTGGGCATCTGACAGCATAATGTTGACCTTCTCCTACTGTAGTTTTCATTTCTCTTCTGGCAAAGTGGACTTGCTGCGGGCTCTGTGCAGTACAGATATTCAGATAGCAGAATTTATCTAGCCTATTGTGTTGTATTAGTATGCTGCTGACAGCATCTTCCTTGTGAAAATAAAATATAAATGATGTCTTTAATTAGTTTCCTGCCATGGCATCCAACATTAAAAATGGTGATCCTCAAACACATTTGTCACCCTGACATTTTTCTGTGGAGGCAATGGTCAATAACCCTTCAAGTATCAGTTACATTCCAAAGATAATTTCTTATGTTCCTTAAAAAAAAAAAAAAAAAAGGGCATAAAATAATGACATTCTTCAGAATGATAGAAAAAAACTTGATATTTGCCCAAGAGTGAAACTACAACCTACTGGGCTCTTGATTGATAGGATCAAAGAAAGAGAAAACCTTTGCCAGGTTGTTGAAGATTTCCCTTTTAACTGATGTAAAAATATTTCCAAGAAGAGCACAAATCTTTTTCTGTCTTGATAGACAGTAGTGCTCTGCCTTTCATGCCCCTAGTTGGTAATTTGTTTACATGTTAGTAATTTTATATTATTGGTGTATATGTCTCTCATTGACATTATTTTATGCAGCTTAATTCATTTTATACTCTAGTGGCAATTCCTGTTTAATTTAAATGCTGCAAAACCTAAACCATTCAAGCACAAATTTGCATTTGACCTGTCAGAGGAAATGACTGACATCTGTCATCCCTGCTCATTGTTTTGAGGCTTGGCAAGTTTTCCATTTGAAAAATTCAGATGTAATGATTGTTGTTGAAGACTGTCAGATGCAGTATCAACAGATAAGATGGATAAGACTGCTATTGGTTCAAATAGCAGTTGATATGCACAGCAACTTGCAAGAAGCAAATTGTTTAGTTGAATTTTGTCGCTGCTCAAGCATAAAAAAAAAATGTACAAAATACTTCTGTGTTTCACAAATGTGAAATTTAAGTCTTTTAAATTCAGTGGCAGTACTTGAACAAGATCTGACTATTAATTCTGGAAAAATGCATTAATTCTGCATGCTTTTACTCTCATTTCCATTAGAGCAAGCATCTTCTGTGTTCTGGTCTATTCTGCTGCTGGTGGAATAATAGTCTCTCCATTTACCAACCCCAGGCACTGATGATACATTTTTACTCTCTTCATGGTCTTTTGCCAATAGTTGGCCAAACAATACTGAGTGATTGTATGCTGAGGCTTTGAAAGTTAGGATGTATTTAGCCTGCAATTGCTTTCTGTGAGCAGCTGGGCACTGGCAAAGGATGGAACCCTGGGGGCGCTGAGGGGGAGCATAGGACCCCAGAGCTGGAGGGATGGAGTGCAGAGAGTGTTGGCAACCCATGGACTTTCTCATGGCCTCTGTTTTTTAGTTTTCTGTGAGTAACATGGTGATAAAGATGCTTCCCTGACTCACAGGGATGTTTTGAGACTAAACACATTAAAAGTGTGTAAGGCGCTGAGTAACTACGCAGATGGGAGCTATAAAAGTCCTTCAGACAGAAAAACCTGAGCCTTAGCAGTTCTGTGACCTAGATCAAGCAGCTCTGTTCCTGTCACTAGACCTGCCTGAGCTCATCTCCCTCAGCTGTGTAATTAGCTGGTCTCAAATCGAGCCCTAAAAATTTCTAGAACCTTTTGCAGCTTTTCCCTTTCCCTTAGGGTCCGGGCATGCCACTTTATTTTAGTGATCTACAGGGTTTAGATTATTTCCTAACATACTTCAAGACTAGTTTCTACCTGGTCTTCCCCTCTTGTAGCTGCTCTGCTGATACCGTAGCATTCAAGCATTAAAATAAAACAATTCATGTAATAGTTTTTTCTCTTCCAGAGGGCAGAATTAGATCTTCTCTAGAGGAATCTCATCTTGGTTGTAGCATCTCTTGGGATGTGCAAGAGTTTAGCTGAGGGAGCAAAACATTTCATCCAACTCTTGGTATAGATTCTGAAAAAATCAGTCATGATTATAGGACTCTTTTCGGCAACAAACATGATTTTTCTATAATTTGTTCCAAACATAGAAATTAGTGATGCATATTGCAGAGTTTTTCTGTTCTGGCTTCCTGTAAATGAAGCCAGCAAGTAAGAGTTAAGGAGTTTCTTCTCCTTTATATAACATGGAATTTTTGACTTGCTCCGAAGGAAAGTATTGTTGCAGCTGAGCTACATTCATCTCCTGTAGGTGACTTTTTTGTTGGTGAGTAATTTGGTAAATTTGATAAGCTAAATGTGATATGTTGCCTGGAGTTGTGTCAAGTGGAACAGTTTATTGAATGGTTGTAATTCCCAAGTGGTGTGTAAAGAGAAGCTTTCTTCTGAAGTTTTCTGTCTGGCAAAGTATAGACATCCTTTTCCAGCACATAGATAACAAAGATAATGAATGCAATTGCCAGTTTGCTTACAGTGAGGAGAAAGAAAGGGAAGGGCCAGAACAATGAAATGACATGATGTGATTCAGGGAGCTTTTTTTTTTTTCTTAAAAAAAAAAAAAAAAATCTTTTCATTCCTACCCACCACCCTCACCTTTTCTCATATTTTAGCCTTGGAAATTGCCCCATCTCTCTTTTGTTGCAATGTTTTTGTGTTGTCTTTGCACCTGGGACACTGCTTCAATGCGGCAAAGGGCTGCCCCTTGCAGTGGCTGTGCTGCCTGAGGTTCCGTGCAGCAGCAAGCCCAAACTGGGAGAAGTCTGGGATTGCAAGGTCCAGACTCTATCATCCCAGCAACCATTCTTCTTATTAGCATCAGAATTACACTGGAGTAAAGCCACAGCTCTAAAAATAGTGAATCTTTTAATGGATTCTTATGAGGAGATTTACTACCACTTCTCTGGGAGAAGTCCTGGAGACTACAGTGATACAGATCAGTTAGGAGGACTTTTCTCTTTTATCCAATTGGTATTTGTAGTTTTCTTTGAAGAGTTACTGTTTGCCACTGTCAAACAGCAAACACAGCTCAGGAGTTCTGTAAAGGGTATCTCAGACATGAGTTATCTCAAAATAATGAAAGGAGTATAAACCGAATCTGCATTCCCCTGCAGGGATGGAGGTGACCAAGACATGTAAGATCTTTCCAGCTCTGATTATATCCTTCTTCTTCTGGACAGACAGGAGTAGAGCAATATGGTAAAATTCTCCCTAATTTATTAATTTGATGTAATTTTTCTGGAAAATGTAACCATTTCCAACCCAAATGATGTCCTGTAAAAACTTGTTTTCATGTTATACCTTAACACAATTGAAAAAAATCAGTGAACTGGAATCTAACCTCCTTTCACAAAGTCCCCCTTTTATTCTGAGTTCAGTAGAATTGCTTTTCAGATGCCTCAAGAAATGAGAAACTCAGAATGTTCTGGTGGAAACAAAAAAATCTACTTTCCTGTACTAAATTAGTTGTGGTTATTTATAAATGAGAATGAAACAAAGGGAGACAATGAGTGGCAACATAAGGACTATTTAGTGGTGGTCTTTGTTCATAATGCAAAACAAACTTCCACAAATTTGTTTTGCTTCTCTCTTTTAGTAAGGATTAGTTACCATAGCAACTAAAACATAATATGATATATCCTTTGCTACTCCCAACATCTACAAAGCAGTTTTTAAGAGAAAAAAATATCTTAAAAAGAATGGAAGGGACAAGGTCTTTATGCAGTATAAGGAAACTGCACTAATACTCTGCTTCCCTTTGCAGATGTTTGATCAGAGCAGTAGGAGGGACCTGGACTTCCACTAATGATATGGGACAGAAGAAGGAGATTATTTTGTTTCTGTTTAGAGGTCTGTGAGAAAATCTATGACCACCTAGCTGCAATTAGGTCTGAAGTACAGTGAAGTCAAGTTGGTTGCAATGAAGATCATCTCTAAATCTACAAAGATCTACAGCATCTCAGTAAATTCTTTTTTTTATCTCTGCTTTAAGTGCATGACCACAAACAAGACAGTCTCATATTACATAGCTGAAGTCTGGAAGGATTTAGCAGCCAAGGATCTGGGTCTGAGGTTTTTTTTGCTATCAGCATAAGAAAAGTAATACTTTCCTGTTTAGGAAGCTGAGACCATGGGTAATCTCTCCAGTGCTCCCTTGGGCCTGATTCCCTGGCTGAGGGGCGTATCAAATGGGGATTTTTCACCTTTGTATTGTCTCATATTTAGCTGATACTGTAAAGAAAGCTGTTAACTCACAATATATCATAGGCTGATGGTAAATTCCTGAATGTGATAAGCCTGGCTAAGTAGAAGAAAACCGTCCATCTAGAGTGTCATATAGTAGTGGCCTGATAGAAAGACAAAGTGTAGGAAAAGGCCTGGCTGGGTAATACATCTAATTCCTCCTCCAGATAAATCAGGCACAAAAGGAGATGCATTCTTCCTTGCTAAAAGCCTTTAGAGCACAGAAAAAAAAATATCTCTTGCTGCACCTGCTAGTGGGTGTAGGTAGTGGAAAAGTAGCAACTGGACATTTTACAGCTCTCAGGAATAATTTCCAGATATTATTTACCTAGTTTGTATTTAGACTTTTGGTTTAAAAGAAGAGTACTTAAAAACAAAACAAAACAAAAAATCTTTATCTGGTGGGTCACACATAATCATTTTCTGTTTTAAACTACCTGTGGCTCACATCTCAGGAAATTGGAATCTGGATGAGAATATTCCTTGCTTTGTCCTTGATTTCAAAGTAATCTACATAGCTTTTCTCCATGACATCCATTATCAGTTCTCAGAGCCTGTCTAACCCCCTAGTAAAATGCATTAAAGAAATTCACAGTACATTTACTTACAATTGGAATTAGGCTATCTTAGATATTTCCAAAAATAATGCTTTTGGAAGATGTTTATCTGGATCAGGACCAATAGAAAGGGCTCTGGGCTAAATTTTCAAATGTATATGGTTTTGTTTTGCTACATTGATGATCCTGCTGTTTGTGGGTCAGTTACATGAATCCTCCTGAACAAATATGAGCAGCATAAAATCTTTTATATTCGCTGTTTCTCCAGTTGAACTTGTATTTCCTTTCTTATTTAATATTGCAGTGAAAATAAAATAGATTGTTTTAGTTTTTACTGTGAAACCTCGCTTTGAATGAAGAATTATTAAAAGGTTTAATATCCTATCTTACACTTTGGGAACACAAAATTTGCTGCTCCTGTCACCTTCACATTCGCATCCTGAGTTCCAGCTGATGAATAAACAGACTGGAGATTATCACACAGGGAACATTCATGTGTAAAATGAAATTCCTATTAAAGTTCATTGCTTCAAATGAAATACGCTTTGTAGCTCTTCCTGTAGCGATTCCTGCTGGGTTCTGTCATGATATACTGAAATGTAGTCTTCTTTCTCTCATCCTTCTGCTCAGCCCTAGAAGAATGTGATCATTTTGATGAGACTTTGTGAAGTTTTTGACAGAAAATGCTAGCAATTATTGCATTATTCAATTCCTTGATTAGAAACTGGTCTTGGGCCATTAGCAACATGCTCATTTAAAAAATACTTCTGTTTTTTAAATGATGTTGAGTTGCTTTCACCTGAGGTCTCTTAGTTATTTTGAATGTGCATACCATACATTGAAATTATCAGCCCCGTGTGTGGAGAAGGCTGCATGAAGATGCCTTGCTCTACTTTCCATAGTCCTCTAAGACTACCCCAGAAGGCTTTGCACACTCAGATAAACCCACATACATCTATGTCCCGTGCTAGGGCACCCAACACGTCAAATGACCAGGAAATAGCCTTACATATTTCTCTGAAGTACCCTTTGTCCTGGCTTCTAACTCCATAATGCTCCAAGACTGTATGTAGCACAACGTTTTAGTGTTTTTCTTTCAAAGATGTGCACAGCATCATTTTAAGAAGCAAGTTCATGTTTTTTATGTCTTCTCGTTATCTACCCACAAGTAACCAACAATTCTGACTTTCTTGTAATCCAGATATTCTTTTTTATAAATTTCTGGGTTTAAAAAAATATTTTTTGTAATTCTGCAGTTCAAATACTATATTAATTTGTACATTGCTGTCATCTGAGAGCCGAGGATAATGAGTGCTTTCAGTGCTGTTATTCATTTGACATTAAACATTCCTCAAATCCATTCCCATTAAATTGCAGTCTATTGCCAGAGATGTTCATTTCGGATACCGTATGCTTAGTGAAAATAAATGTATACAATTGCTTGTTTAGCCAAGTTTCTTTTCTTTTTTAGAAAAGAAACTCAGAAAAGTGACATGGAAAATTAAGATTTTTCAGAACTGGTGTTTGTTTGTTTGTTTTTGTTTTGTTTCCAAGACTACAGAAGCAAATCTCTTGCTTTGGGGGTTAATTTTTCTTGTGCTACTATTAGCTTTTCACTTAGCCAGTATTTTTTTGGCTTATGCAATGAGCCTCAACAATGCTCTAAACTGGTGTGCCTGCAAGCTCCAAATTTCTCCCAGATATGTGTTCAGTTTACAAATCATATCCTTTTCTAGTTGAAGATACTTATGCCTATTTTAGGTGTGTGTGTTTATAACTGACAACTCCCACTGAGTTATTGTGTTGTTTATGGTATTTCAGCTAATCCCAAATCTGAGGGAAGATTTTACTTGAGTGTTCTTATTACATCCCAGGCTTCTAAGAGGTGACTGGGGGACATAAAGCCCCATTGGGAAGAGCTGTGGGTGGATATTTTTTCTTCCCTTGGGAACTGTTGGGCACAGGGAAAGACCATTCTAGAGAACACAAGTGATTTGCAGTAGCAGTTAGGTCTCTGCAGCAAGGTTCAGCATCAGAGGGGATGAAATAAATATCTCTCTAGGGCTTGGAGAGTACTGGGCAGAATTTGGCTTAACTCAGAAATTCAGTGGAAAAGAAGAACATAGAACAGGCAGAGTTGTTTATGATTTTTTTTTTTTTTCCAGTTGCTTCTCCAGGCTTCAAGTTTTAAATGCATTGGCCTATATTCTGACATATTAGAAGGCCCTATTTATTCAAATACAACTCATTCTAGTTTGACTTTTGTCATTTTTCAGAAAATGTAAAGTGCAGTTGCCCAAAGAGGAATGACTGCATAGACCCACACCTAAGTTCAGGGCAATTTGTTGTCCAGTACCAATGTGACAGTTGCTATCTCCATCTACCAGTGTGCAAGCCATCTCCTGTATTCGACTATTGAGCTCAATTTTTTATTTTTATTTTTTAATTTCTCCATGTCTTGCGTTTCTCTTTTTGAGCCTCTATACCTGCTCTCGAATGACTTTAAGATACCTAAAATATATTTTATTTTTTTTTCTGTTTATATGCAAATAAATACATCTATGTTACAAAAAAATATGGCAATGAGTTCTGATAGATTTCGATTACCCTAATACTATTCATCAGCTTCCTTCCTAATCTCTGATTGATCTTCCTGCAAAACTAGTTAGTGTTGGCAGAACTGAGACTGCTATACCACTCTCAATTTGTCCCTTGTCTGTTGAAGAATTTTACGTGATAGGTGCTTGATACAGTTGAGAACATTTGTATTCCTTCTTTAGCTCAGCTGGAGAAACTCTCCCACCATTGCGAAGCAAAAAAAGAGGACTCAAATTCTTTTCTGCAGATTTTCCCAGCAAAGGCCTGTTGTATGTAACTACTGGAGTCAAACCCTTGGTAGTAACTGCACTAGTAAGCTGGGAATTAAGATGTGTACTTAGCAACCAGGGGCCTTCACTATGCTCCCCCCAGTCTTCTGAAAAGATTTTCTAGCTCTATTGAAGAACAAAGTTCACACCTCCCTCAAGAACCAGTTCAGTTTCACTGGCTTACAGTTAGAGATCTTCATCATAAAGAAAAGGAGTAAGTTAAAAAGAAAGAAGCTTTAAATAGGAAAATGAACTTTATATTCCTTGAAAATAATTATTTACCAAACTAATGAGTAACAATCAGTGGGAATATTTTTAGTAACTAAGATAAAACATCTTCAGATTTTTTTGATGACTGGATTGTATCTGTCCTGTTTATTCTTTCAGTATTATGGAGTATGAGGTAGCAGGACCTCGGAGTAAATGAAGAGTTGAGGATCAAGTTGGTGAAACAAAGCTTACCTCCTACCTTTGTGAAAATACAATTTACTTCTTTCCTGTTAGCTGAAATAACACAATATCAAGAAATCAAGTAAGTTTAATTATATTTTATTATTTGATTTAATGAGTTCATCCACTATTTCATTACCATTACACTTCTGCATGAAAAATAGGTTATTTTTCTCCCTTCTTTCATAGGGAATAGCATTTTTTAATCTCTGTGTACAGACAGAGGTTCTGAAAATAACTATTTAAGCGAATCCCCACCCTCTGGGGAGTGTTGTATGTTCAATATTAAGGAGTAAAGTTAGTTTACAGCTGGAGCACTTTCACAGGTGTTAAAGGGAGAGTAATGAAAATTGTTTATTAGCAGGTAAGAAATCACATGTAAAGGTAGTTCTTTGCTGAGGGTGAGTCAAAAGATGAAAATTATTTCTGTGTTAGAATTTCTTTGTCATACTTACAAATCTACATGCAAAGACCTTTCTGACACCAATTTTTAACCTGATGAATCTTTGTATTTCTTCACAAAACTCCTGAGAGCGTTACAGCTGGGCAGATGGGTTACCCTTTGCTCAACAACAATAAACCCAGATCCTCCTTAAACTTAAGCTGTGGTTACCTATCACCTGTGCTAAGCAAGTTGAATTTGTTGGGACATAACGTAAATGAGCTTCAGGCTTCAGATCACACCTGTTGGGGTGTTGGCATAATAGAATGATTTACAACAGTTGAGGTGGTCTGATGAAGTTTCTTTCCATGCCCTTTGTACTTGCCACCAGGCTGCTAAACTGTGGGTGAGAGATCTACATTGAAATGCTTTTTGCTGGAAAAGAAGAGAGGAAATAAAGAGAGGGAGAGGGGACAGAAAAAGGAGGGGTGGGGGGCAGGCAAGGGCAAGGATTTGATAACTCTCAGCAACAAGTGGAATATGTGCTCTTTCTTTTAGTCCTACACAGGAGGGGGGGAGCAGCTGGTAAAATGGAAATGAGGAAAGTTTGTCTGAATGTCTGGAACACTGATGGGTTTTCTTTGCTATGATCTGGTGACATTTTTTTCTTTTTGCAGAGCCTTTTTTTTGAAATGCTTGTGTTATGTGCATTTTTAAGTTTCAGGGTATCCAAGTCCTGTTCATCATTGAAGAAGTTGCATGAGAGAGATGTGTGTTTAACAAGATTGTATTGCATTGGGCATGTGGGACAAATGGATTTGGTAGTCAATAGTAGCCTGCTCTTGCACAAAAGGTGCATCACTGGTGTGTGAAAGAGATCATTTCAACTATACGTAGCTGTCTGGACGGCGTGCTAGTTGCGTTTAGCAAAGTCACAGTGGTGATGTTTCAAAGATGCTTGTGTCTGGAAACAGTTCTTAAAAATACATCTTTGCAAGAATCTGTGCTACTACTTTCTTTTTAACGCTAGCCTTCATCAAGGAGTTCTGGCTGGGAATCAGTAAAAATATTTTATAGATAGCAATCTTTTCTTTGCAAGATTTTTTTGAAACCCAGCTTCCGAGGAGAAAAAAGGTAATGTCTGTATGGGTGAAACACTATAGCCTCACATACCAGTGCCTCAGCTCATTGAAGTCAATTCTCTGACTAGTGTTGCTCAACACTTTCATGTGTTTAAACTCTCCTTTTATTTTATGTGCATTATAGCTCTATAACATCGTTAGCAAATCGCTGTATATTGAATTATCTTTGCTGAAGGTTCATGTGGAAAGGAAGACCATAGTATTAGTCTAGTACTAACCTAGGTGGAAGCAAGTTTGAGCTTCATGCCAGTGCTATCATCTGCTGCAGTGCTGTCAGTTCCCTCAGTGGGAGAGCTGCCCTCATTAACACAGCTTTGAGCCTGGAGACAGCACAAAGCATTTTCAAACGGTATCAGCTGGCTAGAGTTAGTTCATATAAGTCAGTGGGTAGATCATAAAGTTCCTACTGCTGCTCATTAATTAGTGAAGTTAGCTACATCTTCCTACACATAACTCATATTTCCTTGTATTGTAAGTGTCTGTGGTGTGTGATGGTTTTACTGTTCTCTGAGGACAAATTTTAACGAGTTGTACACTGGAATTTCTTATGGCAAACTAACAGTGTTTTGCATGCATTTGATCAGTTTCTGTTTAAGAGTAGTCTGGTTGTTCATCCAGCATTTTGCTTAGAAAAGCTCATGCATAGTTGGCTTGTTTGAAATAGTCTACTGCTGTAGCATCTTGAAAAAGTTTAAAAGAAAATGCTCTTAAGAGTCTGAATATTGATGCTTGTTTGCACAAGCATGAAAGCCTTCTTGAAAGGTCAGTCTGAAGCACCATTGCCTGCTTTTGTTTGCCGCCTTTTTTTTTTTTTTTTCTCCTAGCAATAGCATTTCATGTAATAACGTTCTTTTACTGTGAGTTAGTCTTATACCTTGACTGTTGCCCTGATACGAGTGAGTTTATGATGTGCTAATGGCATTTCATGTTTTGAAGATGTTGTATGTGACAGATGTAGTCGTTTTGTTGTGCACTGGGTAAGTGGGACAGTCAGGTTTGGAACTGAGTAGTAACACGTAGCACTTCCATCAAACAGTTCAGCAACTTACTTTTCTCAGCTTTGCCATCAAAGAGCCTGTTACATGCTCTTGTACCTGAGATAAAGTTACACACTTAAGTGTGGTTTTAAAAATAAACTGAAAACTTCACTATTTTTTTTTTTCCCCACAAATAATTTACTATGTTTTCCTTTGTTCTTTTTCTACTATAATGATCTGTTTTTGAAAGCCATATTTATTATCATGAATTAAATAGAAACAGGTGATAATGGTAAATACTTTCAAAAATTTAGAAGCATGGTTGATGTATCTATCTTTATAGCAATATATAGGTAAAAATGCCTCTGACTGCTTTACACATTTAGCTTTCATGTCTGAGACATAATCATCTCCTTCTGGTTTTAATAGAAATTTCTATAAATAAACAAAAAACCCACAAAAATTTCACATTTCTTTTTCACTTACATGGGAAACATGACAGACAAAAGTCTGTTTTAGTGCAGCAAAACTTGTCTGTGGTATTGCGTACAAATTGCATAAATACCACAATTGCCACAAGCCTCTTCCCTTGTCTACTTTAATCAAAAGGCTTTTGATAATGTGTGTTAAATTTAACTTGAAACTAGAAAGCACTTTTTTGTAGGTACCTCGAACATAGGAGCAGAATTAATGCCACAGAGATGCAGAACACTCATGAATTTTCTTGGTTTAAAAAGTAGGGTTTACAATAGGCAGAAGAGCCAAGTATCTTTGCCTTGTTGAAGACACATTGTTTGGAGAATATTAAATTATATTTTTTTCTAAAGTGTCTCAGCACGTTCAGACAGATAACTGATGCGCAACTTTGAGTGCAGTTTGACTTTTTGACAGAAAAATCAAATTCACTGCTGAAGCTCATTTCTTTCTTCAAAAATTGCATACATGAGTCATTAGCACCTTTAACAAGCTGGAAGATCTCCAAATCTATTTGGTCAATAGCTCTCAGCTTCAGAGTACTCCCATTAATTTCTTTCAGGTTCTTGATGATGTGCCTCTCACAAAACTGATGAGAACGTTCACTGCTCTTTCACTTAACAATGGGACATATGGTATGATTTGTGTTTGTGAATTTCTTTGCTATTAGCTCTTTGGAAGAATTTTAGCTTTCTTTAAGTGTGGTTTTTTGTCTGTGTTTTTCTGGAAACGTAAAATTTTATTGGTGAAAGAATAGTATTGGTATTTTAGCAGAATTTGTGTTTAAGACAGCAGTAAATGGAGATGGCATGGTGCAGTACGTGTTCTTTAGCTGGTTGATGGATAGTACCTCTCTTGTGAAAAGTCAAAGCAACAAATGTATATATTTGTACATATACATCTACTATATGTATGGTATACTACAAAATGCTTGTGGGATAGCTCTTCAGCTGTGGAATTCTCTGCAGTGGTCCCAGAAGTTACTGCTTTCTGGGAGGGATTATATTTACCACATACTTTTTCTTTCTTTTTTTTTTTTTCTTCTTTCTAATGATATAATTGCATGATGACAGAAACGGTCAGTGACTAAACTGCTTAAAAGGAGGTGGAAGCTTTCCCAGCAGATCAGTTGGATCTAAACTTTCTTGAGAAAGTGATCTTTCAGCAAGACCAAGAATTACCAAGAATCTTGTAAAACAGAGGAGGCTAAAACAAGGAAAAAATGTGTGTCAACAGTTAACTGGGGAGTAATCCCATTGTCCTGAGTCCCAACCACATTTTAGACTGACAGAAACTACAATGCTGTTTTCAATAATTAACAAATAGACCAGAATTGAGTTAAAATAGCTTATGACAGTCAACACCTGCTTGTGGCTGCTGTATTTCTAAGCATAGTTTTCTGAAAGACCCCATATTCACCTATATTTGATCCCACTGAAGATTAGAGACTACTACCATCAATTATATCCATAATGGGTGTTTTAGGCATATGAAGTATATTTGTGCTTGGATGTTATGAGAGCTTGAGCTGAAGGATACACATGAGAATATAGTTAATCTGATCTTAATAGTTATGTTGATTTACTCCACCCAGGGAACTTTTACCTGGCTTATACTGTCTGCAGCACTCTGTTAGGTACTGTTGGTACAAATGTGCTACTGAGGGACAACTTAACTTAGGATTTTTCCCTTGGCTGTATTTTCCCATTGCCTCAAGTAAGTCATAAAGGTTGAATTGTATAGTTTTTCTTCAAGTGGAAAAAACTTCATTAAAAAAAAAAAAAAAAAAAGCGTGAGATAATTTCCCTGCTTCAGTGTTGCCATTGCAATGATCAGGCAGCAATAAAATTCTTCTTTGTAATTGTTACTATCATCTGGTAATGGGAGCCTTCTGTTCCTACAAGCTGCTAAACTTTCCTTTTAAGTACTGCCTTCCGGACCCAAGTTATGCACTGGGTCTAAATAGGGGGGAAAAACTGGGGGGAAATAAATGCAAAACTAATTTTGGGAGCCTTAATACTTTTTAATAAAGTGTTTTTTTTTTTTTTTTTTTTTTTAACATAAAACAATCTTTAAAAATTGAATTATCTACTGAATATTAAAGATTACAATACAAAGAAAGGAAGATATCTCTTAATGAGAGATCAAAGTACAGTGTTTTGGTACAAATTCTGCATGAAAGCTATTTACATTTCACTGAAGTTACATTGCCTTTGCACTACTGTGCATGAGATTAGCTATGCAGGTGACAGCGCAAGTGATGCCATATGATTAACAATGTGATTCATAAGGATCTTTCCCTGTTTAGATAACTTGGTGAATGTTTTGTGTCCTGTAGTCTTACATGAAACAATTAAAAACAAAAAGATGGATTAGACTGAGAGGTCTTAGGACAAATGCAGAAGTTCTGAAATATGTAAAACTTGTCTGAGGACAAGGAACTGAACAGTTTGGGAAATGGATGGAAGCAATGTGCTTGTGTTTCTTTACAACACGGGGGGAAAAAAAAGGCCTCGTGTAACTCTGATAGAATATTGAGACTCATGCATGCTTCATTCCTATACAAGTCTTGGAAAATAATATTTTGAGTTAAACATGCAGCTTCAGGTATCTTGTAGAAGGTGATGGTGGTGGTAGTTCACTTGGTGATGGTAGTGTTGGCAGTTGACTAAAAAGCAACGTACAGTGGGAGGATCAATAGTGCATGTTCTGGTAAACCTTAATTGTCGATACTGTATCTAATTCTTGGAATTCCTGAGCACCCTTCATTAACTGCTACTGGTTTGAGAAGTTACTGATGCGTTAAATGGCTCCCTTAAATTATGGACAGACAAGGCCGAATCCAGATTGAAAACAGAGAAATGACTATTGAAGACAGCTCTTGCATGTCTTCAACCAGCACAAAAATTGATAGTAAATGATACTGTCACTTCTGTCTAGTTTGAGAAATCTGTACTTACTGGGCCATCAGCCAGGGACTCTTAGATATCAGAAGAAAATTGCAACTTGATGTACAATAGGCAGTATGTTAATACATGCTGCTTGACTGCTTGTCTAATGAAAAAAAAGTATGTTTTTCAACTTGCTACATCAGCTCTTCTAGACCTTATTGGAAAGCTGCAAGATCAGCAGTTTTTAACCACAGCTACTCCCCAGAAAAAAATCAGGTGTATTTTTTGTCATGAAAACATTGCTATGGCTTAGAAATACATTTTAGGATTTAGTTTTTTTTTTTTTTTAATCTTTAAATAATTTTGAGTAAGTGAAAATAGGAGTGCATTTATTGAGGGATACCATCTGATATGAAGTATTCTTAGAAAAATAAAAAGTAAACTTTAAATACCAAAATAATTTTTTTGACTTCATTGGATCATTTAATGTAGGGATCATATTTTTATTTTTTATTTTTTTTTCCTCATTGCAAGGTGTTCACCCCCAATCTTTAAATGTTTTTAGTCAATTTCTTGTAAGGATACCTTTTAGTATGCAACTAAAGTAATTCATAATTAATAAACCAAAGTAAAATGTTTTCCGTATTAAGCTGACAACTGGGCAATTGGTACTTTTTTAAAATGTAGACAGGTATTTTGTCGGAGAAATTTGATTAAGGGTCAGGTTGTCATGGGCAAGGAAGTAGCTTCACAAACTTGAAACATTCCAGTTCACTTCTGTCCTATGTAGCTGTAGTAAAGGGGATAAAGGGTAGATGATGGTGCTTCACATAGGGACCGCGTACCTTGTCAACAGCCATACCAATATAAACATTTTGTCGCTGTTTATAATGCAGCAATATGAGATTTTCTTAACTTAATCTCTTAGAACAGGAAATATTTAATGTTTTCCCAAGTAATTAAGACAGAATGTCTTCTTTTAAGCATTGAACAGCTGTATCTAACCAAACTGCATTATATGCTAATTAATCATGTGTCTTATACTTAACTTATACTGTATTAAAAAGAATAAAGGAAATAAAGGATATTTTCTTTGACTATTAAATAATATTAGTATTAAAGCAGCTTGCCTTATTAAAAAAACAATTGGATTTGTGTGACTACAGCTTCATAAACTTCATGCTGTGAACAAAAATATGTATGAAACCAGGAGCATAGTTGGCACTGAGATTTGCTAAACAAAGAACTAGCTGGTTAAGTGGGTGACAAATTGATTGATACACAAAAAGATCTTAACCGTATCACTCAGAATTTGTGCATATTCTTCCTACCATATACATCTGTGTGTATGAATATGAAAAAAATAATTTGGATAAAATTTCTTTGAGAGATTTGAAGATGGAAAACCAGAAGATTCACTGAGGAGCTTGCATCACTGTGGGGTTTGAAGCGGTCCATGAGGTCCCGGAGAGATGCTTGCAAATGTCTACTTGCCCCTTCATTCATTAAGCGGTTTTATGGGGCAGGCACTACTTCAGATACATCTTGCAACTACATTGATCATCTTCAACTCTTAGACTTGGAAATTGACATAGTGAAGAGGAAAAAGTAACCTACATCTGGAGTGTGTTGTGTTGTTACACTGCAAAACTAGATGAGCCTGCCTTGAAACTCATTTGGAAAGCTTTTAATAAGTGCAAGTGAAGAGAAAAAAAAAAACCACAACACAAACCACCAACAACAAAAAATCAAAAACACACACAAAAAAACTCTGAGTTTTGCTGAATTTGTTTTATCACCATGTACTCTTGGAAACTTTTTTTTTTTATATAAAATCCAGTGTCTTTTATACTGTTGATCTAGTCTTGCAAACATATTAATGGAGTAAGCATTAAGGAAAGCAGTTTTAATGAAGAAAGGAAATCAATTAGTCTAGGATGCCATTTTTGGCCTCTGGGTTTGATCTAGAGCAGTGTAAATGGCTGATTAGTTATGAGGTGGGAGGGAAGGGCAGAGATCAGTCTTTAACAAGTTCACACTGTTTACCTGGCACCACATGATCTCTTATTACATATTCTCTAGGAAGTGTTAAAAGTATTTTAAAGCCACCATCTAATTTGTCTGCACTTGTTTTGAACACTGGATTGACTGAAGCTACCTGACTAACTGGCACTACCTATACCAAGATAGTTGTCTTCTACAGTTGGTCACCATATTTCAGAGGATGTCTTTACACATCTATAACTTGACTTGCTTTTCTTCTAGACTTGTAAAATTAAATTTTGCTTGGATCCTATTGGGATAAAGCTATTCTAAATAGACCAGAAATGTCTGGAGAAATCTTTAATTTTTTAAATTTACTAAATATAAAATCTCTACAAATATGTGAGCAGGTATAGGTTGTGTGTGTCTTTTTTTTCCCCATCATGACACCAGATAATTAGGAGATAGCAGTATCTCATTTTTTTCAGCTTTACTTCTGGAGGCAAGAGTTAGGCTATCTAAACCCTGAGTTTACAAAATTAATTTTAATTTCACAGAATTTCTAGGTTGGAAGAGACCTCAAGATCATCGAGTCCAAATATGCAGTAATAAAGTTTTTGAAATAACCACGCATAGAGCTGTGAGTTGTCAAACCTTTTTGAGGTTGTTCTTGGCGTGACCTCTTCATAAGTTCTTCCTTTTGCAGGTGGTGTACTAATATACTAAACCTCTGCTACATATCAGCTTTTCGTATGAGCTTTCATAGTCCCCACTAGCGTTTGTGTTTCTACCAGAACATTTAGGTATTAATTTCATTTTCCATAGTGCTTTCTATTTTTAAAAGTATCTGAATAGTTATAAGAAATGTGACTGCTTGGTTTCTCCAGGGCTGTAAAAGGAGGCCAAAAATACCTGTAAAACACTTATATTAAAAAATAAACATCAAAGCCCCAACCACACACACACACACACACACACGCACACAAAATTTCTAAATTTGCTGGAGTCAAAATCAACAACAACAAAAAAAAAAAAAAAAAACCAAAAACAAACAAACAAAAAAAAACACAACACTTAACCAGACTGTAGATTGTAGGTCTGTTTGACCGATGGAAGGTTGTCTTATATGGAATGTGTCACCTAGACAGACAAACAAATGTATGTTTTCTCTAAGTCAGAGGAACAAGCCCAGGAATTGCTTAGCTTGGTTGGCTGAACTGGATGGTCATGATTAGACTGGAAGAAGTGCTGGAGGGTATTGTTGAGGTGAGGCTTGATAAATCCATATCTGCATCACTGCCCTTGCAGTAACCTGTATTTATAGGAGGTTGAATGGTGCTTGGGTGAAAGATGCTCATCCGCTAATACAGTTTTTTCCTTTCCGCTGATTAAGGTATTTTTAATGATCTCAGACTAGCATATCCCTTAAAGTTTTGGTAGAGCTGTTTACATACTTCACCTCTGTGTATTTACATAGACATGTTCATCAGCTGTTCATGCAGCTCTAGGCCATCTGCAGAAAAAAAAGCTTTTCATGGAGCAAGCATGGACAAATATTATAGTCCAGAAAGATGAATGAACTGGGTGAATAACATACTTCTAATTTACTATGCATGGAAAATAATGTTACTTTGAGCAAAATGAAGAATTATTTGGAATCCCATAAACACTTCACCCCAATTTTTCTTTCCACCTTACTACTTGGTTACTAAATAAGGTGCTTTATATGAAAACACTTTATCGGGAAATGTGCCCTCATAAAGACTGTTTTGAGCAGAAGAGACAAATTGAGTTTGCTGGAATAACTAAGTACGTAACAGTGAATTTGTCTTTTAGGGTAGAAACCATTTGTGCTACTCTACCAACACCATGTCTTTGAACTAGTGCGTGTGCCCACTGAGTGTGTGACACTTTAACATCACTACTATTGTGGAGTAAATTTTATATATATATATGTATATATATATATATATATATATAAAAGTCTTTCTGATGCAAAGTGGGAGCTGTCTAATTGCCATGGCTAATTATATCTGAAGGGAAGTTTAAAATCTTACTTTCAAGTGATCACAAATCTCTTCTGAGGGTGCTGGGACAGATATCTGGCTTATATAAATCCAGTTAACATCATAACCAGTGGCCAGTAGTCACGCTGGTGATGGTCATATTTGTCAGAAAGAAAATGTATTCGGTAGCTTTCAGTAAAACAAAAGTGTATGAGAAAGTTAACAAGTTTTAACCCAGCTAGCTTACATTATGTTTATTCATCAGATTGTTTTCTTAATCTTACCTGGAATTAGCAAGCACTGGAGTAGCCCAAGTTCATAGCACTGCTGTGTGCAGTGGGTGCTTGTTTAACTACTGTAGTCTTAGGCAACACATATTCTTTTTAAATAATAATTATTTTAAATCTTATCTCACTTAAAACTGCAGAACAAATATCAGGATTTATTTAAATCAAACTGTATCTAAATTAAATCTAGGAAAAAAAAATCAGCCAAAATATCCAAAATATGCAGTATATTCTTAAATGTGGGAGCCATGCACTGTCACAACAAATTATAAATGTTAATTGTGAGCAATTTACTTTATTTGCATATTGCAATATTCAGAGATGATTTGATTAGCTTTTTCTTCCACAGTAAACTCTTTGCTGATCTGCAGCATCCTTACAATCCTTGTATTATTAACAAATCTGTCCGTACTGTACTACTGCTCTGGATGTTGCCATCAGGAAAGCTTTAACTGCCTTGTGGTGATGATTAATCAAACTGATGGCATGTTGAGTAGCTGGTGTGTTAATTGAGACAAAGTTGCCGTGCAGAAAAGCATATAATAAACCAATTGTTTTTCACCACATCGCTATTGAAAAGAAACTGCAGTTAAAAGGAGAAGCAAAAGGAAACAACTGAGATTACTTGACTATACATATATATATTTATTTTTAATATTCCTGCTTTTATGGTCTCTCTTGGGAGCATGAGGGTGAAAGCAGAGGCAATATATTACTCAGGAACATGTCTCAAGGTGGACAAACCTTTAAACCAAAAATTGTCAAGCAATAATATTTCCTGTCCCCAGCTATGAAGAAGAAATATCAAATGGTGCTGAATTTGCTAGATACAATAATGGTGATTCTTATTCTTATAGCAATTCTTTTGTACAAGGAATTTACTTCAGAAGATTGTTAGCAGTAGCTAACAATCATAATCAAAATAGCTAAGATCATGAAGGCTATTGGGAGTTCTGTCCAAAGCAGCTTCTCAGGCTCAGGTTTACAATTAATCCAGGTAATGCTTAGAATAAAAGCTATTGGTGAAATAAATAATGCTTTCAATGCAACTTTATAATATTGTGTATAACAACACCTGTTTCCTGATGTACTCTCTTTATGTTCTCTGCAAGTAATCTGACTGTAGTTTGGGAACATCCAATCTGCCAACTGATGTGCTTTTTATGATTTGCAGTATGTACATCTGTTGCAGGATATCTGGTGTTCCATGTTGGTGCCCAGTTTAAGCTTTTCTCTTCCATACTTAGGGCTTGAATACATGTATGTAATAGCAGTGAAAAGGCTAGTGCTAATGAACCCAATGATTTTTCCTCCAAACCAAATGAGACAGAATTACTGAATAATTGGTGAACCTAGTTCTGCAAAGGATCAGCTTAACTTCACTGAATGGCAAACCAAAATGTTTATATATATCTCTAAATATACACAGACAAAATATTTTTGGCCATAATTAAAGAATGATTTGCTCATGGGGAAAAACAAAACATGAAATATGGAAAGGTTTTCAAGTGTGCAAACGCTGATAATGACAGCATGGGTATATTGTGATAATGTAACTACCTCATAACTAAATCCTCCTGTGTTTTATGTTTCTGGAGGAAAAAAATAAAAAATAAAAAATCCCCTATTCACACTGAACAGCTGTGGCCAACTGGAAGGTAGAACACTCAAGATACTTTCCTAACAAACATAAATAACAAATCTTTGATTCTGTGCATTATCTTGAATTGCAAAATAATTCTTAAGACAAACAAACAAACAAAAAACCACAAGGAAACAAAACGAACAACAATAACAAAATGATTATGCCATGAGTCTGCAAACAGGCTGAATTTTATTGGTCTGTAATTTTTTCTCTCAAGTTCCAGGGTTTAAGCACAGGATCAAATTTACATTTATCATCAATATTATAGTGTGAACAGGTCCCTAAACTCATAATGACAAATTGATCTGGCCTTGTATATTTTTTTCCCATGGATATATATTTTGAAACTAGAATTTTTCCTTTGTCAGCATGGCCTTAAATGTATCTGTTAATGAAAATATGAAAACTGAATACATCTAAATTATGGAAGCTACTCTGCATGTTCTAAACTGTATTTTACTTAGTTAAGCTTAATGGATGTTCCTTAAAACTATTACTTTCTTGGCTCCCCACGTGTCTCATTTGTCTTAAGCTAGCTAAATCAATTATGCATGTCTTAATCTTTGACATAATCTATGAAGTTACCATTTCCCCAGGAATGGCGTATTTATCTTCATTTCTTAAAGATTATACCTAAATTTTCTATTACCCTGGGTTCTCAAAATTTACATATTTAACTTTTTTTTCCTCTCTGTACTTATGTCTCTGACTTCAGCCTAAATGGAATGTAAGTCTATCTTTTTATTGCAAAGAAAGTAGCATAACTACGAATGCATTTGCATTTCATTCACTATGCATATTCATCTGCTTACCTTGACCTAACCTCCTAATTTGTAAGGATACCACTGAAAGTTGTAAAAAAGTGAAGCCAATGGGTTTTCCCTTTGCTAAAAAATGTGAACTGTATTTTGTCATTTGCTATTTTTTCAGTTGCTGGGAAGTTACTTAAAATGTAATTCTCCATTCATACTTTCATTATTGGAAGACTAATTTCTTGACTGTTGCTCTGTTTTCTGCTGCCCACATTGAAGTCTCCTGAGATGCCACATTGCTGCGATATTCTATGATATGGAGAAGCTGCTGAGCTTCAGTACAAAACTGAATTTTAATACCACTAGTGGTAGGGGCAATACAGGTCACTTGATTCTTAGGAATTCTTAGGGCAAAATAGACATTTTTGCCTGACATTTCAACTGTAGAATGCGAGCCAAATGTTTCAGCCCATTGCTTAGAGTAGTTCAAATTCTGTGTCTTGTCCACAGAACTCTCTAATACCTGAGACAGACATGATTACTATTTAGCTTTTAATAGAAATTTAAGTGGTCAAGGTCACATTTTGAGTAGGGATAGTGATTTTAATGTAAAGAAATACTTTGTTCTCTATAAATAAGCTTTTAATAGCTTAATAATTTTGGAGATGCTGTATTTTGCTCAGTTTGATCCCTTTAGTGATGTTAACAATGCTAAGTATTTCTGCTGGTGAAGAGGTCCTTTTGGATTTATGCCACTATATAAGATGAGTTTTGGTAACAGTAGCCTGCCAATGCTCTTGGCTAAAAATAGAATCAGATCTCTCTACTTGTAACATAAGTGCATATTTGCCAATTTGCTTTGGAGTCGTTATGTTAGCCTTCCTACTTGTATGCAACCCCCCAAAAGCTCTCGGAAATATTTCATTAATGTTGAATGAATCATCTTTTAAATCAAGTTGAAATTTTTGATGGATCCTTAATGATGTTTGAAAAGTTTTGATCAACTCAACTTTTGGGGCAAGTCTAGAAGTACTTATCTGTCTAAAATAAATATCAGCAGAAGACCTAGAAAATAGCCCTTGAAAATCTTACAACTGTTTTTCTTATTTGACTTAGTTTTGACAGGGTAGCTCTTATAAGACTGACCTTTCCGTTATGACTACCTAGGATTTTGAGATCTAACAGGAGAACATCTCAACCTTTTCTTTATGTTGTAATTACATTTTGTGCAGGATCTGTAGTAAATGAGAAAGGTAGTTTCTTAGCTGTTGCTGAAGTGATGTTGTGCAAGTTAATTTGGGCCACATCTGAAAAGACCTGCTGTGCATCTTCAGTTCCTGTGGTTGCAATCACAGCTGAAGGTGTTGGGGATGGCTTAGACCAGACTGGTTCCACCTGAGAAGTAATTACAGTAATTGTTATCTGAAATTCCTTTGGAGTTGCTTTCTGCAGCACTTCAATTGTGCTCTGTCCCTTTTCATGCAACTCTGTGGAATCCTTGCCTGTCTCTAGGACTGCTAGTTGTAGATTATAAACTGTTCCTGTAAGCCACAAGTTATCTGTTTATTTATTTATTAATTTATTTACCCTATTGTTAGGCAGAAAGTTAAACATGGAATGCATGTCTAAATTTTGTGAAGCTAAAAATGTGCTGTTCAGTTCAGTGGAACTAAAGCTCCACACCGCATCAGTAGGTCCTGGCTTTTAGATCAGTTCTGAAATAAAACCGTGTACTGTGCTATTGCCTTAATACTTCTGTGTATTTGAATGGAATCCTGAAAATGGTACCAGAAAGGTAAAGAATGTGAGCTAGGCATCCCAGCTGCATTTTGTTTCTTATAATGTCAGGTAATCAGGACACCATTAACAATTCATTGGGGATCCTTTTATTGTCATAATCCCTAGGAAATGAAGCCTGGCCATGATCCAGCCTAGCAGAGAGAGCTGAAGTGCCAGATTCTCACCTGTGTACCTCAAAGTCTTTATTGCCTAAACCAAATTCTAGCTACCATAAACCTGACTGGTTTAAATGTATGTAATCTTGCTAAAAGCTTTATTAATTGTTCTGAATGGAAGAGTCTTGTGACTTTATTTGGACCTTTGATGGGGCCGAGATTGCCTGAGTCACCTCCCTGACTGGTTTAAATATAGCCACTGCTTTTGGAGTCCCTCCAGGCTTACAGGAATTACTGAAAATCAATTCTGAATCTTCAAATGACTCTCTTAATTTGTACTCTAAAGATTTTTTTTTTTTTAATCAAGAACTTTCCAAGTCATGATAGGAAAGGAAAAAAATTGCATATGTCCTACAACGTGACTATTTTATACTAGGAAAAAGAGACTAAAATAGGAGCATTTATGGCTGTTAATATTACGACCTCATGATAAGACTACTGACAGCTATTAATGCACTGTTATCAGTGGTTTTCTTCTTAATGTTGTTTGATGGACTCCTCTGCCAGATTTTAGTATAGGATATCTTGTATTTCATATTTCTGAGTCTTTCCTGTTAATTACATTTTCATTTGTTCCATCATTTCATAAAAATCTATGTTGAGTTATAAGGAAGCCAAGCAAACCATACAAAATGAAGTACTTCCATATTTGCAAGTTCAACATCTCAGCTCCTTTCCTGATGAGGAGATTTTTATTTATTTCTCAAGAATGAAATATGTTAAAATTTTGACCTACATCAGGAGAGTCTTGGGAGCTGTGGCTGCACTGGGGCTCTCCTCTTGGTAAATCTTCCAAGGGTGAGTATGGATCCTGATATGAAATTTGAAGGCTTCAAGAATGGGCTCTTTATTTTGGAAACTCAGGTTTTGGAGCAGGGTCTAAAATTTCCCTTTTCAATGTGCTTCAAATGAACAGCCTGACCTTGCTGCACATCCTGGAAGTTGGGAGCTTTTGTACAAATAGCTGGACAAGTGAAATTTGGTCTTTTAGGCTGTTTTGTTAGCGTGTTGTTTATCTACTTTGTACAATAGGCTGCTGTTACAGTCTGAATCTTTCAAACGTAGAGGACGATGTGCTCTGTAAATTCAACTTTATTTCGTAACATCGAGTACATCGTGCTTTAACATGAGCAGGGTGTTAGGAGTTGAGTGGAGGGTCACAACTGCCCCAGAAACAATATATAAATTTGAAGTTTAGGGACTGGAACAAAGTACCTGTTATATTGTCAGTGTGAAGATCATTGGTGATTCAAATGGAGCTTAATCATGTGAATCCTGGAAATGGCTAGCTTCTGTTCATTTTCCTGAAACAGGCTCTGGATAATGTAGTTTTTTCTTGAAAACTCCACAACGTTTTGTTCTTTTTTTTTTTTTTTTTTTTTTTTTTTTTTTTTTTTTTACAATATACTTTTTCCCCTTTTCTGTTGTTTCAGGAAAAAATTCCTCAAAGAAACCTTCATTAGCATGGTTCTATGGTTCTGAAAAAACACACTACACACACACACACAAAAAACAACTAAACAAAAAAATAGAACTCTAACAGCAGCACCTCTCATTCTGGTATTAGGGGCAGGAATTAAAAAATTAGATTCCAAGATCTTATAGAGAGCTATGGAAGTATTAAGCAATACTAATGAACAACTTCGTGTTTGAGAATCAAATTACAAAAATATTCTTGAATTAAGGTAAATAATTGGGGGAAAAAAAGTGCTCTGTTAGAATACTAGGGTATAATAAAGGTGTTTATTCTGAACAAAAAGTACATTTCATTTGTAGAAGTAAAAATTACAAAAAAAAGCTTTATATTTTACTGTAATATTAGTGACATGGCTGCAGTTTCAACCCTGCATCTGCTTTAATGCAGTTTCATTTGTCTAGCAATATAATACATTGCACATAGTGATAGCAAAATGAACAGAATAACAAAATTGGAAGCATTGTGATGGACAGTATATATATTAAACTTTTTTTTTCCCACGTGCATTCATTTAATTAGTCAAATAGTGCTTTATAACAATGAATGTGCTGTTAAAAAATGAGATTTGACCTCGTCTCGCTCTGAGTTCTGACTGATTTTTTGCTCTCTCTATATATTAATTAACTGGTACTCTGTGTGTGGTTATTTGTATGGCACTAAAACTAAAGAAATAAAATTGCTTGATCTCTGTGGCCATTTTTAATTAAAGAAGTCTTTAAAATACCCATCCTTATTGAGGCTTTTAACAACATACTATTCCAGATTTAATTCTCTCAGAATGTTAACTTTTCTTAAAAAAAAAAAAAAAAAAAAAAAAAAAAGGAAAAAGAAAAGGGAGAAAAAAAAGAAAAAAAGACCATCACCATCACCAAAACCCAACCAGTTCTTCATTTACTGTGTCCTGATGTGGACTGAAGTGGGCTTTGTGGAACTCTGAAACTTTGAACAACTTTGCATGCACCATACTTTTTTTTTTTTTTATTAAATGACGGAGCACAAATTGTGGGACTATATTTTCCTAGTTCAAATGTGTCATTCTTCGAGAGTTGGTGCCAAATTGGAACAGTGTGGAATTGCAAGTAATCTTTTCTTATTAAGCTAAATTGTACAACCTGTCTGCAGTCTAAGAACTGTAGAGCCCTCAGCTGAATTTCAACTGAATGTTTCAAACAGAAGCATTTGCTTTGGTATTTCTGTACAAAGCAGGCATATAATGGCAGAGTTGCCCTAGAGATTTCTGCAGGGTAGCTAGCAGTCTGCCATTGTAGTCCTTTCTTGACGCACCAGAACTCTTCTCGGTATGATACAAATTAACCTCTCCTATGAAATGGTCTGTATAGATCTGAGAATATATTTCACACTAGATTTTATCTAGTGTGATTAAATCTAGGCTAAATCTATATTTAATCTTAAATTTAAAGTTTAAATTAAATTTAATTAAGACTAGATTAAATCTATTAATTTAATCTATTAATATTTAATTAAAATTAGATTAAAACTAGATTAAATCTATATTAAATATAAATTTAACACATCTATAAAATAGAACATACATTGATTTTAATATTGTGGGTTTTCTTGTGACAGGCAGTGAAGGAGTGTTAGCATACTCTTATGTGTTGGCCAAGAGCTTATGTTTATACCGAGAACTCCAATGCATTTTCCAAAAAGTCACTGAAATTTAAATTTTTAATGTTATAACTTAAGCCTATAGGTATTGATTGTTCTAAAAATGTGAAAAGCAGATCATTTGAATACATGGTGGGTGGTTAGGATTTTCTTAGAGTACAGATAAGGCATTGAAAAGGATTGTTTTAAAGGACTGGGTGTGCGTGAGTGGGATGCAATGGAATAATTTAAGTGTTTTTTCTGAACACCACAAAGCAAGAAATATCAGAGATGAAATGTTTTTTTCTTTTGTAGTGTACTTCCTTTATGTCTATTTTATTTAATTAGAAATGCAGAATGATTAATTGATTTGGTTTAAGGGGGGAGGGAAAATGATTGAAAAGAGAATCTTTGCCTTTTTCTGTTGTCTCTAAACTTAGTTGATGCACGACTGAGACTGTAATGTGATATTTCGTTACTGCATTTTATATAGATAATTTTGAACATTCTGATTCTTTCTGCCGTTTGAAAATAATAACTACATTAAATATCCTAATCATTAAATAATTCATAGACTTTATTTTAACTCTAATTTAGATCCCTTTATGTTGGATTATAGCCTGTCATTTTTCAGAGTATAAGAAAAGGAACGTTTTTTTTAGGGTTATTAATTTTTTTTCTCTAGGATAGACATCTTCTCAAAAGTACTTTCCTGTTCTGTGAAATAGTGGAAAGAAAAAAAGTTTCAGAATAAATTACTGAAATATGGAGCTATTGTGGGGTTGTCAGTCACAGTCATTAGATTTTTCTTAAGGACCTGGTAGAGGAACAGGAATCTAATCGGGTAACATACATGATAACTTGAAAAAAAAAAAAAACAATCAACAACAACAACAAAAAATCAGGGAAAAAAATACAAATCAAGCAGCAACAACAAATCTAGTGTTTTATCCAAGGGTGAAATGTCAGGAGTGAGGCAAGGCTTACTGCTCATCTTACGGTGCCTTTTCCCTGTACCTAAGCACTCACTGCACAAGCTGGAAACTATTTACTTCTTAGCTTCTTCTGGCTCATTTCAAGGAGCTTAATAAAGTCAGAAACCAGCACAGCAAAGGCAAAAGCAAGACTGGGAATGAAGCTGAGGTGGGAGGGATGGCAGCTTCTTAGAGACAGCTAGTTGTTTCACTGTATCTCTTTGACAGAGACGCTCTCTCCTTCTGTCCTGTGTCATCTCTTCAGATGTTGTCTCTGCCTTGTTTATGAGTGGGCAGCCTCTGGTTTGGGTCTGGCTGCTGACCTCGAGCACCTTGTAGGACCTGTGAGTGTTCACATCGCTCGTGGCAATGACATAACATAGCATAGCACGATGGTGGATGTTCTTCATAAGCCTTTCTCCAGTTGTGGCCTTGATTGTATAAACAGGCAGTATTTCAGTTTAATCTGTTGATTTCCTTGCAATTAATCTCAGTTTCCTGATAAATCAATGAAAAACATTGAGGCAGCCATTGAGAGAATATATAAAAGCAAGGGTAAAGTGTGTTTGTGCTTTTTATTTTTTTTTTCCCCTGCCCCTAACTCTTACGCACCCCAGAGCTTTAAATACAGTCCAAAATAAAACAACTTGTTTCAAAACTCAAGTAATATTGATCACATGCATAAAGGAAACTGTACTATTTGCTTTTCTAGGCTACTTTACAAGGTGCCCTGTTTGATCAAAAAAAACCCAAACAAACAAAAAAGAAAGTAAAGGGGCGATACTGCAATGCTGGCTTGTGGCAGCTGAAGCTCTGCCTTTGTGAGCTGGACAGAATTGTACAGAAGTCAAGCTGGTGCATCAGTGTGAGTGTACTGTAAGAGGTAGGAGGAGCAGAATAGAAGACAACTAATAAACAATGGGATTAGAAACAGCTGTTAGTTATTTCTAACAGCAGAGGAATTCAATTCCTACAAGGTGAATGTTGGTTTCTCTGTCTAAGATATCCTCAGTGGACAGCTACAGAAATGTTATCTGTGTTCTAGTTGGACATAATGTTTCCCTTATGCTCTGTCTGTGCCTTAAAATTGTGATAAGTCTTTATCCCGGGGGATGAAGGGTAAGGGTGATATTGTCCATTTTCCTGATGATTCCAAATAGTAATCTTGAAGATGTCGCAGGCATCTGCAATACCTTTAACTGGAAATGTCATATAAAAAGCACAGAGCATTCCTCTTTTTGAATGAAGACCTTCTTGAAACAGCCTTGAAACTGTGTTCCTTTTTTTTTTTTTTTTTTTGAAGAGGTGGGAAAGAATTATGGTGAATTTGTTTGTGTGTGTTTTTTTTCTGCATGTTCATATTTTGTTTCTTCTAACTTCATGGCTTACATTTTAATATCTTCTCCTAGTCCTGTTTATTTGGCAGGGAGATGCACTGTTGCATGCATTAAAAAAAAAAATTATGAAAGGAAATAAATCGCAAAACATCAATACAAAGCTTACTCAAGACTGGTTTGAATTGTGCCTGTATCTGAGCATGAAGGACAGGTACAGAGTCCCATGAGGAATGAAGGTAATGAGGAGTAGGGAGCTGGAAGTCTGGAGAAGGGCTGTGTGAGCCTGGGGAGGTGTCCCTCCCTTCCCAGCAGCTCCTTGCTCTGCACTCCATCTCCTGTAGCAGTAATGAGCGCAGCTCTCACAACGTTACGGTTGTCCTGTGCCCTCAGCATGTAAGCTGAAAGATGGCCTTTGCCTCAACTCTAAGCTAAACTTAGAGTTCAAGTAATACTTTGAAAATTGTGAATTTGAGACCTCAAAGAAAATAGATATTTCTGAGGGTGCTGTGCTGTCTTGTGCTGCTTCATCAGCTGTGATCATCTACTGCTACTTTTTTTTTTTTTTTTAGCAAGGCAGAAGAAAATCTATTCTAATGGCTTTTATTGCACTGATTTTGCTGATTCAGTGATTCAATCCCCAAAGCAATTTGAGAGGGACATTAAATTGGGTGGAATTTGAAGGATTTTAGCATTCTAAGCCTCGGCCCCTCAGGCCTCACACAGAGTGAAACACATAATCAGCTTTCAGTAAGCACTCATTTTCATTAATCATAAACTGTAGGCAAAGTTGGAGCTTACAAATTTAGATCTTTTCTTGTTGTTTCATGTTAATGACTATTATCTCTTTTTCCTATTGTATACGACTCTATCACAACTGTGTTAGCACAGATGGTGAAAATCCCTAGCAGAAAAGTAATCAGCATTTGTGAGCATGATGCACTCAAAATAAATGACAGAGGAGGAAAAATGCGTTGCTTAGGAAATTAGAAAGCAGATTAAACTACAATAATGCATGTAAACACATCCAGGGAAGCAGGCTGCAGCTTTGTTTTTGACACAACTGCAACTTCAATATATGTAACCTTCTGCTGAATTTATTGACAGGACAGGGAAGCAAGCTACATAAAAATTGGAGAGCAACTAGTTGAATATCAATAATTTACAATGCTTTTATTTAAAGCTTGTCATAGATTAGGTAGTGAAGTGAACAAAAATCTATAGAGTAGTGTGTCCTTTCTTTAATTATCATATTTTGACTGAAATATAAGTGAAAGTTGGACCTATTCGGAAGCACTTCCCTTTGGTAACATGCATATTATATTAACTGGAGCTACCGGCAGCCTTAAATTTAAACTCACCATATAATGCTGACTGCTTAATCTGGAAACAGTAGACTCAGTACCATTCATAAAACACATCACAGGGCTGATGGGACTGCAGCCCTTGGCTTTGCATAGCACTCGAGTCACCACCCCTTTCCTCGTGACAAACTAAGCAACATATCGCTAATTACTTTGAATTTCAAGACCCATATTACAAAGGTAATTCTTGAGTGAGCCACTTAAATCATTATAACCTCTCACCTGTTCCTTAATTTTGGTAGCCATAGCCTAAATTAAATGCTGAAACTGAACTCATGATGCAAACTGTGGGCTCAATCTAAACATCATTAAAGCCTGAAGCTGAAACTTTTCAAAATAAAAGTTTTTATTTTTATTTTTTATTTTTTTTCCCTGTATGTTTCCCATGGTGCATCCCCAGCTTTTCTCAATATTGGCCCACTGTCTGACTGTTGGTTGGTGGTAGGTGTGGAAATTGCCTTTATGGTCATTGGTCTGAGAAAGCAGGCAGTATGGAAGCAAGAAGAAGACAGGTGCTTCCCCTGGGTCTGGCATGAAGTCTGGGAGTTTGGGTTTACTTTGTTTCACAAGGAGTAATGATCCACTTATTTTCTAAACTACTGGCGAATCAAGCTTCAAATACATGTCATTTTATACCATTGATGCTATTGTAGAAGACATAATTTGATTCATAATTTGACTAATTTCTGCAGTTTTGGGTAAAGTGAAGTTGAAGTGCACTTGATCAGTAAAAATAAATGGATTGATTTTAATCACCTTGAGAGACATAACTGTAAGACACAGTTCCTATTCAGTATTCAACACTGTATCTTCTCTCTCCTGCCCCAAAAATTCTATACTAGATGCATCGTGTTTTCTTTCCCATTTCTGATCTGCTTAAATTGCCATATGTCACTGTGAAAGTGTTAATAGGTATACAAATGATGGATTTAAGATGCCTCTTGGAATTTTAGTAGTCTATAGAGTTTTATAGGAAACATTTTTCTCTGCAGAGCCCACTTCTATTCCCTTCTCAATATTTCAGCACTTGAATTCTTCTACTAGATTAGTATGCTTTCAAGGAAAAAAAAAGGAAAAAAATAGAACAAAATTTACTTAAACAGTGTCTTGTAAAATGCTGGTTTTAAACAGTCATCCAATACAACAGAAAATAGAAAATTTGGCTTTTTGCTCTAATAGATGTTAAGCGGATTCCTACTCTCTTAATGGCGTTGAATTATTTTGGTTTTAATACAGAACTTGTCTTCTCTTGGCAATTTGCTATCAGAAACTTGAATTATTGAATGTATGATATAGCTCTAATCTTTTTTTGTCCAGGTTCAGAGAGAAAATAGCCAGAATATGGGATTGTTGTAGCAGTGTCACAGCTATCTAATAAGAAGAGCAACTCACTGTTTCTCCTTTCTTTTTTTTTTTTTTTATTTTTTTCTTTTCTTGAAACAGGCTGAATCTCATTGTTGAGTTGCTATCTTCCAAACTGATGTGTTTTTTCCCCATATGGCTTTATACCTTCTCATGCTCGTATTTTTCCTCTTGAGTTTGGGAGGTGCTACCTATTATGGTCACAGCATCACCTCTCCCTGCAGTTTTACCTTCTTACCTTGCTTAGCTCTCTGTAGTTTCTTGCACCTTACAAATAGTCTCAGCATTCAAGACAAGGTTGCACTGCTAAGCTGTATAAAATTGAACCCTTGGATCAAACAGCTGTGTCCAAAAATGTGATAAACAAGAGTCAGGCTTGTCTTTGCTGGACTGTCCATTTTCAGATATGGTAAATCTGCTGCTTTCACTTCTTGATGAAGGGTCTCTCGTTTATTTATGGATGACTTCAACTTTCTAGATGTAAACTAGGAGATTGCCAAAAACAAACAAACAAAAAAACCTTGCTTATAACTTCTTGGTACAGGTACTGAGGGAGCTGACCAAGAAAGGTGCCCTCCTAGATTTGTTGCTTGTAAACAGAGAGGGTCTTGTGGGTGGTGACTGGTGGCTGTCTTGGCCAGAGCAACCATGAAGTAGTAGAGTTGAAAATCTTTGGTGACAGGAGGAAAACTGCCACCAAAACTTCAACTCTGCATATGCAGAGAGCAGACTTCAGACTGCTAGTTAGGAAGGTCCCCTGGGAAACTGCTTTTGAAGACACTGGGGTCCCTCAACGCTGATCAGTTTCTAAGTACCACCTCTTAAGAGCACAGGAATAGGCAATTCCCAAATGTCAGAAATCAAGCAGGTGAGGCAGGTCAGCTTGGCTGAACAGGGTTCTTCCTCTGGAGCTTAGGCAGAAAAAGAAAGTCTATGGCTGCTGAAAGCATGGTTGGGCAACATGGGAGAAATTGCTGTTCACCATTGGGAGGAGAATATTGATGTGGTTAAAGTTCAGAGAGCTGGCTGTGTTATTGTGAGATCTCTTTCATTTGTTTTTCAGCAGTCTTGGGAATCTGGAGAGATCCCAAATGACTGGAAGCTGGCAAAATTGTTCCAGTTTTCAAGAAGGATGAGAAAGAGAACCCTGGTAATTACAGGCCTGTCAGTCTCGCATCAATGTCTGGTAAAATTATGGAGATTATGATTCTGGTAGTTACTGAAAAATACCTGAAAGACAATGCAGTCATTGGTCACAGCCAACATGGGTTCACAAGGAGACAGTCCTGTTTAACAACCTTAATTTCCTGTTATTACAAGCTCACTTACAGAATCCAGTTGATGTAACCTTTTTGGATTTCAGCAAAGCTTTTGATATGGCTTCTCACACCATCCTTCTGGACAAAATGTGCAGCACACTGCTAGACAGATACATAATGTGATGGGTGAACATCTGGCTGATGGGTTGGGCTCACAGGGTTATAGGAAATAGGGTTACATCAGGCTGGTGGCCAGTCACAAATGGGGTTCCCCAGGGCTCCCTTTTAGGGCCAGTTCTCTTTAATATCTCCATAAATGACTTAGATGCAGGACTTGAAGGTAGACTAAGGAAGGTTGCAGTGGCAAGGGGTAGAGCTTTGCTCTCTGGGGACTGCAACAGGACCTGAGGGAGCTTCATAGAGCTGGGTCAGGCTGGGTGTTAGGAAAAGGTTCTTCACCATGAGGGTTATTGGGCACTGGAACAGGCTCCCCAGGTAAGTGATCACTGCCCTGAGCCTGCCAGAGTTTATGGAGCACTTGGACAATGCTCTCAGGCATATGGTTTGGGTTTTGGATGGTCCAGTGTGGAGCCAGGAGTTGGACTCAGTGATCCTTATGGGTCCCTTCCAACTTGGAATGTTCTTGATTACGATTAATATCACTATGAGGTAATTCTAGATAGTCAGTATTAAAATACGTAATATAGTGTTTGTGGTTACCTTAGGCAAGGATCATAGTTAAAGTCTTTTTGTACCTGTGTGACCTGGTTACTTTGTACTTTAATAAATAAAAGCTAATTCTGCAAATGTTAAAGGCAGAAGTAAAGGATGCAACCTTGACTTCTTGGACATTCTGGGTTGGTCACAGTTATTGTAGCTTTGAAATTCTCCAGATGCTCTTAATGAGGGCTATTAATTCTAGTTTCTCTAATGACATCAATTGTCCAGTGTAGGACACAAATGACTTGCCCTCAGAGAGAAGCTTCGTGCCTTATTATAATGTGTGAAATCTTTTCTGTTATTGATGTAACTGTGCTTTTGTTTGTTTGTTCCTGATAATGATATAGAGGACATGAGAGAATACATTGTGCTAACATTGAATGACCATTATATGCAGTGGATATCAAGTAAAAATGCATTAACATTAATGCTACATCCTATGGATTTTTTTCTTGTACCATTTTACATGCTCAGGGGATACAGTATTTATAGGGGAAAATAAGTTTATTCTTCCCCTCCTCTCTTACAGAATTTGTAACCTAATGATCCATCAAGACATCTTTTGGACGTGCTATTTATTTGCTCTTGTAAGAAAGATTATTCCTTCATCATACTGGATAAAGAGAGATATTTTTAACTTTGGGGCCATGCAGCAAATATTGTTTCAGATCTCTGATCAGGATGCTGGCACACTAATTGGAAAGCTGGTCAGAAGCTTTTAGACCCACTATGTGCTGACCTTTCTTAAGAAAGGTCAAGAAGCATCTGTTTGCCTTGTGAAATTCAATCCCTATGCAAAGAGTGTTTCCAGAAGGACTGTCAGACTTGGACAGACTAGTTCAAAATGAGAAGAGGTAAAGTATTGTGCTGCTAGGTTTTTTTGTTTGTGTGTTTAAGCTTTGTGCATAGTGTTTTCATAGGTGTTGTGAAGCTCTCATCTAATGAAAGGAACCATCTTAAGCTGCTCAGATGAAGAAGCCTGGCATTGCATAGGACTCCCACATATAACTGACATAATTACTTCCTTGATTCCTGAGAGAAGCATTTAATTGGGAACCTAGATGGATTTTTTGTTTCTTCACAGACAGCACTAATTTTTCTGTGTAATTGGATAGTCTGTGTAGCTTGATCAAAGAGAGATTTAATATTTCACAGGTACATTTGACTGGCCTTTACTTGCTTTTAGAAATGTTGAGCCCAATTGAGTCACCATAGTTGTACCATGAGCATATAGCATTTGCAGGAGTATGTTTTTCTTTTAAGTGCTGGTCTATTTTGAAGTATTTGTTCCCTTCTCCATATCCAGAAATAAGCAGGATAGGAAGACTGGTTGGTTGAAACACAAAGTTAGAAATAGTTTTCCGTGTTTGTTGTTTGTTTGTTTGTTTTAATTAGATTTTTTTTTAATATAAAATTAGAATTTTGTTTGTGTTAGCAAATTTCTTTGTCCTGAAGCAACAGTTTGGATTTTATTTTATTTTTTAAGAAAGACAATGGAAGATTAAACAAGATCCATAAGAGCGGGTTATGCTGCTTTCCAACAATAACTAAATAAGTAGGGTTCTAACACAGGATTTAAGTGAAAAAGTGAATTCCCACTTTGAGGAAACTGACACGTGTCCAATTTCTAAAAGCACTTAACTTGTATTTTAGCATTGAGCTATTTAGGCTAGGGAGAGATAATTTTTAAACCTCTCTTGTGAAACTGTTCTAACCACTTGGGTTTCCATAAGAAATGTAAATATTCACTCATTTGGGCAGAATGAATTAATATAACACACTGATTAGGAAAATGGAGCCCTAGAAATGGGCCCTAGGAAGTAGGACCTTGAGATCCAGTCCATATTCCAGTGAGTATTTGCTGCTTATCCAGAGGGGAAAAACCTGAACAGATACCACTGAGAATATTTATCACCAGAATAAAATACGAAAATTAGCACATTGTCCTTGCAGATGCAAACCTTCAGAGGATATAGATGTTTGGGGAATAGTGTCTTAAGACAAAGTAATTAACCATTGGGGTTTTGATTAATTAAAGGAAAAATATTTTATCTAATTTCATGAATTTTGCATGTTGTTTTCTTTTTTTGAGGACCAAGTCAGGAAAAGTGCTAAGTCAACAAAAATGTTTAATAGCAAATAGCATCTTAAGTTTAAAAAAATTTCCTAAGATATTTTTTTGGCTCTAGAGTCTGATAGAGTAATAATTCTGCTAACAAATAATTTCAGACTGATTTGGGAGAGCGAAATAGCTGAAACTGAGCACGTATGAAGAACAAAGTATTTTAATTGGCAAACTATTTAGGAAATTTGAGTTCAGAGGAGGCTAAGCAGTCTTCTAGAATATGGCTGGCTAATTAAGTCTCTCGAGCAGCAAATGTTTAAAATTGGTGTTGGTGTGAAGCTGACTGTTTGAGATGCTTTGTAGGTGAAATACTATGTATCCCTGGTCTTGCTGTGTAATCTTAATAAGATCTTGTTTTAAATACTTTCATTTGATAATCTCATGCAGTGGAAGGGAAAGGCTGGCTTCAAAACTGGTATGACCTCCTTCAAATGATATGACATAGGATATTGTTAAGCCTTTACTGAAATGGTATTGAGAGTGTGATGTTCCTGTGATGGGCTTAAGCACATGAAGGTGTGGCAACAAATTAGCACGATAATTCCAAATACATACAAGCCTTTACTCTATGTAAAGCTCCCTTAGAAGCTGTTAATAAATTCAGAAGATATGTCTAAACAATATTTAATCATAAGGGTATAGCAGCAAGAAAATACTCTTGAATGTATCATATCAGACATTCTACCAATATGTTCTACCCTAGTTTTGTAGAATCTTATCTTTTTTTCAATGCCAACATTATTATTTATTGGCGTAGTATTATGTCACTAAGGTATGTGTGGAATTTTTGTTAGGTTTTCCCATAGAAGTGATGTGTAATGTGCTTGATTTAGTTATGTGACTTACTGGACAGAGGGCAGTTGGCTTAATAGATGATCATGTATGTGTGTTTCTCTCAGATATGATGTTGGCAGTGGACATTTTACCAGAAGAGACCTTTTTATGGAGGCTTCATTAATCTCAGGGTGACAGATCGTAGCTGGAATTTTACAAAGGCACATATAGGTCCTACACAGCAAATGCTAATGTGGTCTGATTTCCAGTTCTCTCTAGAAAGATCTTTGCGAATGGCACATCTCTCAAAGAATAATTGCTTGTTAATTGAGTGTCCTAGTTAAGAAGGTCTTTTATAGGCTAAGGTCTCTTATGTATGTCAGTCTAACAGCTCCCAAAGTGGCAGCTTCAGCTTTACAGAGTACGTGAGGATCTCTTTGCTGTTCTCTTCCACATCGGTGTATAACCCCCAGCCTCCAGGTGAGGTGGAAGACTGAGCATGTTTTTCTCTGGTGTGGTGAAAGACTATTGTTTTCTTTCTTTGCAATTTAAAGCTTGGATAATGATTAGTTCTTCTAGGTAAGGGAGGTTGCTATCAATGAAATTAGGGCTGCATCAGGAAGGAAGCATGCCATGGTGGGTGCCTAGGTCTGCACCGGTAAATTGTCAGATCTATTGAGGGGAAAAAATTGAAGGAGGTTTGAATGAGAGAAAAGCTTACTGGTGGTAAAGGCTTTATCCTTTTTTAGCCAAGCTACAGTCCCAAAGAAAAACGCAAATAGTGTAGTTACACTGGTGTGAAAGGTAAGGATGGCAGAAAGCTCTGCAAGGTACTTTAATTTTTTATTATTATTATTATTTTTACAATTGGTAGCAGTCGCTCTACCAGCAATTAGCTACTTTCATGTTAGACATGAATCATGAAAAAATTCCTCTCTGGTACAGCAAAGGTACAAGGTGTTCAACAAAAGGGACAAAACTCAAGCCAACACCTACTTTATTCAGTAAAGTTAATTTAAAAAGTTGATTAGTTTTTATCTGTCATTTAAATATAATTTTAACTCTCACTTACATGGCTAGAAAATCCCTACTTTTTGTATGTACATTTTTCTGGTATTAAAGCTTGCTATCAGACCTTTTATTGCCTTGACCTGACTTAGAGCTATAGAAGGAGTCAGAGGTGTTTTTTGAAGGTGGTTGTTCTCTTACTATTAATTTGGACAAGAATTTCCTGAACATTTCAACTGACAGTTTAAAGTAGAGGAAAAATGTTCTCCACTGAAAGGCAAAACAACTATTTTTAGTAGAAGCAAGAATCATCTAATTGCACTTTTTCTCCTCTTCTTGATTATGATAAATATGCTGGGAAAGAGATATATTCTCTGGGATGCAATGTTAATGCAGATAACAGGGCAGCTTGATGCTGTTTAGCTGTTTAAATTTTAGCTACATTCTTAGGTTATCTATATAGCATCTTAGCAACTAATTGTCATATTTAACAACAGGATAAAATGTAAAAAAAACACTGTGACATGAAGAAAAATATCCAGCCCTCCTCTTGAACCAATGCATTTAAAATGTCATGTAAAACAATCCAGAGGAATACAACTACATACAATTAAAAAGAATTGGTCTACTTTAGAGAATGAATATGGTAACAGTGTTTGTGGGATGGGTTGGCTTGGTTTTGTGTTTGTTGTGGTTGTTTACATGCAAAGGACGGTGGTTTTCTTGAGCTATTGAAATAGTACCTCCATAACAGCAATCTTGATTATTGAGTTAATGATGGAGGAGAACTTCAGCCAAAATTTCTCAAATTACTTCTTTTGCAACTTTCTATTGTCATGTTGCGAATAATCAGTCATGCTGCATTTTTTTTCCTTCCCCAAATGTAGTCAGCAGCCAGAGGTCACTGTGTGATTGCTTTTATTTCTAAAATGGTATGAGTACGAACAAATAGACCTAAAGCATTTCTAGAGTTAAAATGTACAGGCAGCTGACACTCTTAACATAAATTGTATGTTATAGAGAGTACGTCACTTGGTTTGCAAGAATCAGAAAAAATATTATTCCCATATTACTATGGTCACACTTTTTCTATTAAAAGAGATGAATGCAGCAAACTTCTAGGTCTCTTGTTTAGAATGAGAATAGAATCACTGAAATTCCTTTCTCTTCTACTGTATTCTTTATTTTATTTTTTTTACAGAGAGTTCTTGAACAATATCCAACATATCTTTGTGTTTTTGTTTTGTTTGGTTTGCAACTGATACTGGTAACTGAAGCAAAACTTCTAAAATCATCTATATCTGTATTAAACTTTCTACTTTTGAATTGAAACTTGCTAATAGATGTTATGTAATGGCAAAAAAAATAGCTATATCTGTAATCAAGCAAACATCCAACTTGAACTTTTTCTGCAAGGGGGCTGCAGCTGCTAGTGCAGTGGTCCTTAGGCCAGAATAAATTTTGAATCTGCATCATAACTCTTCAGGTTAGTTGCCATGGTGATTTCTATCACTGTTTTAGGGGACAAGATTTCCATGGAAACAATTTTTATGCAGTCTCTTGCTCTGTGTGTTCTTTGTCAGCCCCTTCCTATATAAGATTTCAGTGCATTGGCTGGACTTGACCAAGAGGTTATCTTGGAGATAATTGGTTTCTGGTGACTTGTTAGGTTGTATTATAGTTTGGTTTTTTTTTTTTTTTTTTTTTTTTTTCTTTCTTTCTTCTTTTGAAGGCACTTGTTTTATGTGTTGGTGACAGTATTGAGTATACTGGCAAGTTCACACTTCATACCTTTTTATCTTTTCCATTGAGTCCTTCTTTTAAAGGTGAAAATCTGTCTATATGCTTCTTTGGAAGGACTGCTGTATATAGGAAAGGAGAAAATAGAGTTCGCTTTGACTGCTCAAACTGCTCTGCTTGTGAGGAGAATAATTTAGTACCTTAATGAGCACATTTATAATATTCTCTGGGATGCAATATTAATGCAGTTAACAGGGCAGCTTGATGCTGTTTAGCTGTTTAAAACCTTTTTTTTTTCCCCCAGAAGTAGAATCTGTCTCTTTCCAGAAATGGAATGTGATTAAAAGGATAAATGATGTGATGGTCTTGAGAAGGACAGCAGTGGGAGTAGCATGTTGAGTAATCAATTCAGTTCCAGTTCACGTCGGTGAAGTCTATTCTGAACTATCAACAGAACTGAACAAGTGTTAGGAGAGCTCTTGGGGCTCTGCGGGAGCAATCATTTAAATTTTTATCTTGCTTTCTAAATTGACAACAACCAAATCTGCTGATAGGTTAGGATATAATTGGACTATAACAGGGTGTGTGAAAACAGTCTCAACAAAAATCATTTTTTAAGATTTGTGTTAGTGTTGGCAGTATAACGTAATCATTTCTAGTAGTTCTAGTGCATCTATCAGCTGATACTGCCTTCTGGGATTACGCTGTTCATTAGCCTTGAAATATCTGAGTTGTTTTTAAAAAATTAGATTGCTAAATAAAGCAAGTCTAGAATAGCTTTTCTCATTATTTTCACTGTATGTTATTGCAAAATTTTCTTATGAACTTTGGACTAAGCAAACAACTTAGGCTTGGTCAAGCAACAACATGCAGGTTTTCATTTAAAACTGATAAATGAGAAAAAAAAAATGTCCAAGAATGTATGAAATGTGTTGAGAGCTGCCACAATGCTTTGAGCTGCACTAGTTTTCTGTTACTGGACTTTACTAAAATTATGTTTCTTTGGCCAAAGTGGACTGTTTCTTCCAAGTCAGTTATAAGACCAGATTTCCCATTGAATTTAATATATGCAATTCAGAAATAGTATGTTCCTTACACTTTTAGATGGCCTTAGCCAGACCTGGCACAGTCTCCCTACATGTAATTTTAATAAAATCGCTTTGTTTATTATATTTAGTAGATTTTAAGGTCTCCCAGGCAAACAGCATTCAAGATTTTAATTGGATGTCCTGGTTTCACCTGGAAGGGGTTGAACTGATTTCAGAGTACCATATGAGGGTGCCACACTTGCCTTTTCTTATACCTTTATCGAAGTCATTGTTAAAGACCTCTGCCAGGCCAGCACACAAACAAGGTAAGACGTAAAAAACATGGGCCTGATATAAATTCCTTCTGGGTTTCATATTTCATATGGTTTGCTTCTGAATTAATTATTTCATGGTTATTAGGTGGATTTCATCTATTCTGTCTACTTCTTCATTCTGTTTGAAAAATTCCTTCAGTCTATTTTCTCTTCTCACTCCTGAGAGCCCAATTGACTAAATCTAAATCTTTTCCCTTTAGCCTATTTTTGCCTTGTTTCTCAACAATTTTGTGCCATTGGTATACCAAAGAGAGTCATCTGAAAATGAAACCTACCCTATTAAGCATTTAACAGATTTGTTTTGTAGTCTTGTTTTCCTGAAGCCAAACTATATCTAGACCAAGAGGGTAAGTAAAAAGAAAGCTGAAGGAAGGAAGTATTTTTAAATTTGAACATGCATCATCTGTCTTGCTTTGTCCAAGGAAGCATTTGAAATCAGATTCTTTACTTGTCATCAAGGAAAAAGCGTATTTACACACTTGGAATAGCTGTGATTATCTCCTAGCAAAATTGTGCTTGTTTGATCTTACTGGAACTGCTCTCAATATTTTAGTACACAGTTGGAGATTTCCACAAGAAAGTAGAGGATGACAAATCCCCTGCAGTTTTTCTAGCTGGCTACCACCTGCTACATCTAGCTAGATTAAAGTACAGAAAGCTGTGTGTCCAAAAGTCAGCTATCTATCATGTTGAAAGAAACACTGGTATGAAGGTCTGTAAGGCTTGTCCTGTGATGCTCTGCTTTTCTCACTGATGAATTCTAGTCTGCCTACCTACTTCAACACCATAGTGTTATTTATTTATAATTAAAATGGTTGAATTTAAATAACATTCCTAAAATAGTTGCATATCATTCTCTCCCACCTTGCCATTTAACTTGTGATACAGCACAGTGAAACTTTACACTCATGGTGTGATTTTTTTTTTTTTTTAAAAAAAGAGGTTTTGTGAACTTGCTCTTAGTTATGCCAATGGTTTTTTCATGTCTGTTTCATATGTAAAATGTTGTGTCCAGTGACTCTCAATTTTGTTTCAAGTGGTTTTCAGATCGTCCTCACTAGTGATTAGTTTCTGTAAGTCTTGTGAGGCGTTAAGTACAAGGTGATTACTCTTCAGGTCATCTGCTTTCTCTTGCAGATTTTGTTTAATAGCAAAGCCTTGACAAGCTTATTCCAGGTTCTGCCAAATTATGCATATTGTATAAATTAAATTGCGATAGTATTGTCTGAAGAACTTCCTTCCACACAGCCATTCTTGCCTTCCATTTACTAGCTAAGGCACCTTGCAGGAAGAGATGGACTGAGAAGTTGTGTGGCAGGTTTGGTTGTTGCTGGCCTCTGAAAATTAAGGTCAAGACTTCAAAGTGATTGCCAGCATAAGCGTGGTAAATAAAATGCAGGCTGCATGTCCCAACTCTGATAGACTGTGAGGTCAGGCTTTCAAACTAAGGATCAACAAAGGGTAGCATGAGAGACCACAGAGCTGGTGCAGTCACTAGAAGAGGTTGTGTGAGTCAATAAACCACAAAACACTAACCCAGAGGAAGACCATGTGCTTACAGAGCTACTCCTTTTGGCAGTTAGTTTGGTAAGATTCAGCCATTCTTGTTCCCCTTGGTGTCCTACAGGTTGCTCATCACCCTGGCAAATGCAGATAACAGTACAGCAGAGTAAAATATCCTGCAGCAACCTTTTCGTTTAGAAGCTTGCATTGTGCTCTATCCATGATACCATGGACCAGGATATCATGCTAATGGTACCACTGGCCTTTTAAGCATTTTATTACTGTAAATTGTTTTGAGGACCATGGCAGATCATGTTTCAAGTGGCATGCTCACAAAATGGATAAAAGCGTAGCATTTCAAGGACTATGAAAGAAAGTAAATTTAGGCATCAAAGAAATTTATGTTGGAATAAATTACAAATGAATTCCAGTCTCCTGTAAAATGAAGCAATACCTACCTATTACCTATAGATTAGATGAGTAGCTTCCAAGAAAGGTAGAAATATCATAAAATGCATGTGTTCCTTTTGTGTATGTGTGTGTCTACCATAAATCTCTATGATCACATTTACCTGAGAGGAATTCCCTCATGGCTTGCTGGGACTGTTATCAGAGAGATACGTGACTGACCTTCAGGCTCTGCATAGCTCAGTGTCTGAATATCCTTATAGCTTTTGTTCACCTCCACCAATATTTGTGTGTGTGTGTATCTTTTTTCTTAAATTTATCGTCATTTTGTTGATTATGCCAACTTCAGCATCTTCTTGGACTGGTTGTACTGTTCGCTTCTATTTCATGTTTAATTCCTTTCTTTTGAGAGAGATTGCACTGGGCGTTCAGGGTTTGTCAGTATTACTGTCGCAGTACAATTGCCATACTCAGACATAAGTGTGAATTTCAAAAACCATTTCTTTGTTTTCAGGAAGCCAGTCGTACCATTGTTAGAAATAATACATGTTGTGTTACTGAATAAGATGGAGTTGCTGGACAAAGCTTTCTGGCACTAGCTAAAATAAACGATCTATTCTTAATGTATTTGCATGTTACACAATTATGTTCTTTCTCTTAATCCACGTAACTGGAACCATTATTACAAACCTTAAGAAGTAAAGTTTAGGGCTTTTTTTTTTTATCTGTGCATCATAGATTAGAAATTATTAGCTGATTAGCTACAAGAATTTACCATTTGATTTACTAGCACTGTCTTTTGATGATTATGTTGTTCTGAGATCTGTAACAACAGTGTCAATTTCTCTTCAAGAAACCATGGCAATTATTTTAAGCTTCTCTAAAACGTTCTGAAAATAAGCACTGTTTTCTGAGACATAGGTGGGATCTGAAGTCATCCAAAAACCTGGTCCAATATATCCACGTTTAATCCTTTAAAAACATGGATGTTTGTTATTGTTGTGTGGTTTTTATTCTTTTGAATGAGCTTGGAAAGACAGTGTACACTCACATGTAACAATTGTAGATAAGCAGTTCCCTTTCTCTGCTTGACAAAGCAGAGTTACAGTTGTTTGCATAATCTTCAAAGAAATAAGCAATAAATGACTACTTTGGGGAGTAAAGACCAACACTTGTGATTTCCTGAAAATTGTGCTATGCAGAGATGAGCTTTCCAGGGCAGGCATGCTGTGGGCGGTTAGGTGTATGTATTTATAAACCATTGATTTTACCATTTCTGAACACTCATCCAACAAGGCTTTTGAGCATTTGGCCAGTGTCAGATAAGAAAAGGACATAGTGCCATCTTAGAAGGTAGATAATACCTGGTTTGTAAATGTTGTGGGGGTAAAGATCTTGTTATGCAAATATGTGTGAGAGAAAGAACTTTGACATCACTTTGTGTGGGATGAAGAAACATATCTGCTTTAGCTTTTCAGGGAAGATTTAAACCAGATACTACATGTATGAGGTACTTAGGTGAAAGCAAAAATATAATTATTGTTATAAAGTTGTGCTATTAAATACTCATTCAGTTGCATTACCTTCAAATATAGTGTTCTAATACAGGCTAAGGAGCTGAGCAGCTCTGTGCTCCCAGTGGCTACATGTGTTGAGTCTGAATCCTGACAAGAGAAAACGCAGCTTGGTAAGAAAGTTATCCCCTACAGAAACACAGAAGAATTCTAACTATTTAAGACACTAGTGTAAGCAAATAAAATAAATGCTTTTGAAATCTTTTTATTTACCAATATAGAGAATGTGTTATCCTGCTGGGATATGTCATGGCACACATGTATTTGTTTTCTGATTTATTTTGACTATATAAGTCTGCAAGTGACCATGTAAAGTGACATGGAAAATAAGTGAATACATGAAAACGTACAACTACCATGATGTAAATAGTGATAAAGTAATGCATTAGTGACTTGGTGAAACCAGTGCATCTTTGCCATCAGAATAAACTCCTCCATGTCACCCATTACTAGGAATGAGCATTTAAAAATTATGGTGGGTAGTCTGTGATAGGTGGATCAGTCTGTTTTACTGTGGTCAGTGTCAACTGCAGGAATTTTCTATAGGATTTGCTGGGTGAAAGTAGTGTGATTTTTCTAGTACTTGTGTACTAGTGAGCAGAAAAAAGTTTGTTTTACATTTTTGCCAAAAGGGTAATTGAAAGTTATTTTACTGGACAGGAAGAAGTTGTTGAAATTAAGTAACCTATGGCAAATATTCCTCAATCCTAAAGAGTGATTTAATCACCTTTATTTTGGCTCTCCCAAAATATATCTCCTCCCCCAGGCATCATAAACAGATGAAATATTTTTGCTTTGGAAATACTCAGCTAAATACATTGGTGAGAGGTAGGCCTAAATGCCGAGACTTAATAATACCTGTATTTCATTACTTCATTTTATTTTGAAATAAGGGAATTGATTTATGAAAGTAGTGTTCTATGCTTCATCTTTGGTATATATGGCAGAACTGAGGAGCAGCTTTCAGGTGCCTAAGCATGATGATGAAACCCTCTCCTAGGTGCTCTTGTCTTCTGGTGGTACCTGTGTTTGGTCCATCAGAAACTATTACACAGATCTGTGTTTCTTAGGTGTGGTAGGGTGTGAGATAAAAAGTTGTTGAACTTTGTTTCTGTCTGGAAGTATCAGGTGTTCACTGACCCTGTTAGAAAACATGAGTCTGAGAGAACTTCCCGAAAGCTGTCCTGAAACCAGGACTTTTTCTGCTGTATCCTTACTTTTCCTGTTGCTTTCTTGCACATCCAGATGTAAAGCAATTGTTTTAGATGCTTACTAGATTAGGAAAATATAACAAGTTGCACGTTCTTCCTCATAAAAGTAGCTTTTAGTTCTTTTATATTAACAGGCAGCGTATTATTCATAACAAGAGTAAATTTAGTACAAGGTGTCATCTTTTCAGAATGTTTTATAAGGAGACTGACTCTAGAGTCAGTGTAGCATTATCACTGTCAACAGACTCGACAGGAGTGCCAACCGTTGCCGCTATAGCTTGCTTTAGATCTAAACAGTGCAAGAAAAACATCCTGAAATTTCATTGTCGTCTTTCTGCCTTATAATTTGGCTGTAAATACAAACACAAGCTTGATATAGAGGAGAAGTATCAGAAGTAAAAGTATTTTATCCAAAACTGGTAGGAAGTCAAAAATCAGAATTCCTTCTTTATCTTTAGAATTATCTGAAATATCATTGATTTAAGAGAGCAGTAGGACTTACTGGAACACAACTTGACTGGGATGAGGTGAAAACTTGTCTGTTCTGAGAAGGGGTGCTTCCCCCACCCCCAGCTCTGCTGGTCACTGTGCTTTGATCCTGTAAGCTACAACTACATTAAATCAGTCCTTATTTCAGGTAATACCAAATAATCTAGCAGAAGCTGAAGATTTATCTTCAGTCATTTTGTCTGTTTGTACTTGGTAACTATTAGCCTGACAACTGGGATGGCTTCTTAAATATAACCTGTCGTGAAGATATCTTCACAAGCAGGAACTGATTAATTGTTCATAAATATTATTTCATTACTATCTTGCACAGTGTATATTTCCATGTGTGTCCTAATTGGTTTTGTGCTTTAAATTTGATTGAAAGATCGTCTGTTTGCTTACAAAGAAAAATAAAACAATTTGATTTCTAGCATTATAGAAAACAATTTGACTTCCAGGCGTTATAGAAAATTTTTGTTAAAAAAAAAAAAAAAAGAACAACCAAAACCCAAAAAGCATCTACTTTCCCAAACTTTGTTTTTAAGAATCAGATTTAAAGAACAAATGAACAAACAAAATCTATATTTTTAACAAAGTTTGTGTTAGCTAATTGAGTTTATTTACTTATCACATTTATTATAATTTCCAAATATTTTTTCTAACATATTTTTAAGAAAGATTTTAGTAGGGGTAATACTCTGACAAGGAAAGAAACCTATAGAAATTATTTCTAACTCTTTAACACAACTATAGTCTCTGCACATCCGATGTTATTGAGAGAAAGTTGAGAGCTGTTAGGGGCATCAAATAACATCAAATAACTATTTTAAACAGTCATAGAGGTAAATATATTTCAAGATATATTGCATTTCACTTAAGCATTTGAGTGGGAAGTTTCAACTAGAGATACTGGTCTTCTAAGATGTTATTGGAAAGCACGAATAAAAACAACCAAAAAAACCCCTCTGTTCTTCAAAGGTAACTGAAACTTTCAAAACAAAAGCTCAGTGTGGCCAAAGCTGCAGCTTTGATATCAAATATCACCTTTGTAAGAAGTTTGGAACCAAAACAGAGGCTTTTGTTCCATTGAATTATGGAACAGCATTGAATTTGGCACAGCATTGCCAAAAAGTAAAATACAAACTAATACATTTTACACCGCCAGGATAATTTGGCTTCTTGTACTTCTTATGCTTCTTTTTAAATACTCTCTCTCTGAACATTGTTGTCATGATTCACCTGCTGTTCTGCAATTCCGAAGGTAAATGAAGGAGAGCGACTGTACAGAATACCATAAATATTGCATCCTGGTATGGTCCTGGATGAAAAATGATGATAAGAGCTGATCTGCCAATTATCAATAGACATTTCAGCTGGGGGTCAATTATTTTATATGGTGGTAACACTGGCAATAACAGACATTTTTTTTTTTTTCAGGCATAGTTGTTTCATAATGGTTCTGAAATCTTAATTTAGAGGAAAATTTATATTTGCATAGGAAGATACGTCTGAAATATTTGTAAAACAGGTTAGGTCCTGTGACTGTGCAGAATAAATTCTGAGGGGGAGGTTTGGTACACCTGAAAAAAATTCAGTGATTTAGTGAAGAGATTTTTTTTTTTTCTCTATCCAGTGTGGTGTAGCTTTTCTCCACTAGTCCTTTCTCCTGTCCTTCTCTGGGGTCCTTCTATTTTTTTTTTTTATTTTTATATCCTGCTCTTCAAGTCCAGTCATCTTGTTAAGAACAAATGATGGAGGAGCTGCTGTGTGTTGGGGTGACAACAAGCTCTATACATCTGCTCAGAGCTGCTGAAGAAATTGCTTGCTTACCCTATGAGAAGCTGGGCCATGGTCTGTGGACACCTATCAGAGGCTGAGTAGACAGAATAGAAATAATACTCAGAGGCTGTGGAAAACAATTACTAATATGGCAGAGTTTATCAGTCACTTTGATATAAGGCGTTTGTCAGCTTGTCACCAACATCATAGGGTTTTGGCTATATTCCCAACCGCTATTAGAGGATCAAATAACATCAAGTCTCCCAAATACCCTTTAACCGCCTTCCCTTGAATATGAGGTTCTGACAGTTTGCCTGCCCAGCTGCTGTGATTGGTGCTTTGTCACCTGAGAGCTGAATTGTCACGAACAAAGCCAGCGTTACCTCTGTGTGGTCAGAAACAGAAGCTAGTTCAGAAAAAAATAACTGAAATATTACCAGGCAGGTCCTGCTGTAAAAGCATGACTTTAAAGGTCTGTGTTTTTTCTGTGTATGAGATAAAAGTGGATCATCTTAGATCTATTGTCTGAATATTCTTTGTACATTTGCCTGCAGTGCTCTGAAAAATCAAAATTAATTCCATCTTTAACATGAAATAAGGTATATCCATTTGCATAGGCCCAAGCAGAGAAGTGCACGTGCTGCATGATGCCTTTTTAGCACGCCAGTTAAACTGAGTGACAACATGTTAATAAGCGCAACAGGCTGAGTCCTAAAAAGATGAGAATATGGAATTAAAAGAAATCTCTTGAATTGCCCATCATCATCAACATAATATTAGATGATTTGCTTTGCCTTTCCAGTTCAGAGGCTATTGCAGAACTTCAGTGCTCTACTGACTAGAAGTCTCATAACTTTCGGACTAAACATATTGATGCCCGTTTAATAGATATTTGTTCTTGTTTCAACATCGCCTTTTCTCCCCTCCCTGATATTTATCTTCCTGAAGCATTTGTAGTAAGTGACCACATCTTTTCTCTATTTTCATTCTGAGAAGCTAAAACCTATTCTGTTTCTGCTGTATTTTCTCATTTTTCACTTCAGTTCTTATGTACTATGGCTATAGGCAGGACATAAGTACCACAGGCAGATTGTTTATAGTGGTTTCTTTAATGATAATAGTGACATCTAGCCTGTGGGGAGGGGAAAATGTCATTCAGATTTCATATATGAAGTTATATTTTTCTTCTCTCCATCAAAAATTCAAGTCCAGATGAATTTAAAAAGGACATATGAAATGAGGTTAGTGTAAAGCAATTGTTAGCTTCTTGTTAGCTGCTTGAACATACTGGCAGCCAGCATTTCCAATAGTGGGGACATGGGAGGAGAAGGAAGTCGAGGTCTTGAAAATATGACAGCTGTTGAAATGTCTTCATAAATGCCATAGAAAGCACTTTTGTGTGTGACGGTGTCCCTGGCACCCTGGCTGTCTTCTGTACATGGCTCTGTCAGGATAACCATGGCCAGCATCTGGGCCACGCTCTGGCTTTGCTCTGTGCAGGGACTGCAGCAGGGCACAATGCATGCACCACTTCTGTAGCTCAGCTTCTTGGTGGAGTGCTGTACCAGCTGTAGATACGTCTAGCCTCTCAAAATCAAATCCAGAGTGAAGGCTGGAAGCAATAACTAACAGACTTCAAATAAGAAATCAAGCTGCTAATAATTTTAGACCTGGGGTGTTGGAGTGTTTCTGTGGAGTGCTGGGCGACCTCTGTGGTGTGGTGAGCAGTGTAACTCCCTTAGGAATAGCTCTGGTATGAAATAATATGTCAGGAATTGAGCACCCTCTGCTGCAGGTGGTGATTTCTTTGACTTAATTCATATTTTGTTCTTCTGCATAACATCTGGCTGGAAGACATTATGTGCCTGTTGGGAGCATCCTGTTGCATTATCTCAGTATTGTCATAACCCACGTACCTGTTCTGAAAAGCCTGGTAGTCATAACAGTATTTTTTTCTCTCAATTTTTCATCCCTTTGAGTTATTCACTACTTGAAACTTGAAGCATTTTAAACGAAAGTAGCATCAGTACATTGGAAAAGGTATTTCAAACTATACTAGTAAAAAGAAAATAACTGTCTCTCTTAATGAGTACTCTTTCCTAATATATTATTGAGGGCTTGGTTTGTTTTGTGTGTTAAGTGTTGACAAAATGGGGAAAATGATTGAGTAGAAGAAAATTCACTTGACAATATAAAAAGTGCTTGTAAAATGCTTGGTGAAGTGCTTTTTGTGGCAGATGGTCTAAGCATCATCACAGTAGGCTCCTACTGACTTGGTTAGGCAGCACGTGGCTGCATTTCATAGGCTTCACTTCCTTAAAGCAATTATAAGAAACAGAGCAGAGAAACAAGGGCAGTTACATATAGGTAGCTATACATGTTGAAGGCACCTAATTAGTAAATATCCTTTGATTAATTAATTCTGTGAAAAGTGTCTGGCACTTGAGTTTAAGGCGGAGCAGAAGCACCTTGCTATTTGTTATACAACTGGTGAGAAGCCATTCTGGCAAGATTAGGAACGAATATTCACTCTAAGTGGGCAGTGATGGCTTGTAGCAAACCCTAACCTGGTATCGTTAGCCTGTCAGATGCTTTCACATTCCTTGTGTTCGGCTACAGACAAGAAATACGAATGAAAATGTCATCATGAAACTTTCCAAAGCCTGTCACCTTGGTCTAATTGCCAATGGGAAAATAAGAAGTTAAAGTTCCATTGACCTGAATAGATTTTGTTTGAAAGCATTTTGGAAAATCCAACAAATAATTATTTTTTTCCATCTTTTTTTTTTTTTTTTAAGAAGGTAATGTGTAGAGAAATAATGCATCAAAAGAGATGGCTAAAAATTGAAGTGTTGAACAAAAAATTGAATATAGGAAGCAAATACCTCAGTTTTTCAAAGATCTGATTTTGAAATTTTTACCCAAATAAACTTCATACCCTTTCTTCAAAATGCTAATAGATCTAAAGCTTTAATAAAACCTAATTAGATCTCTGTAACAAGGCAGTGTATGTGTTTTACCAGGACATGTATGTGCTTTGGACACACTTGTATGCATGTGGGTTTACTTAGTCTTTTGTACTTAAGAAAAAGTAAAAGTTTGATAAATTCACTTTGATAAGTATTGCTTTTTCTCTGTTGAAAAGCATCAGGCTGAATAAGCAATGAATAATATCTCATTCTTGAAACTGTCTGCAAATGGCAACAGGTATAAACAAGCACAACCATGTGATGTTGAAACCAAGTAAATGGTGCATGCAGAAAACAAATTGCCTATGTTTTTCAGGTAGCAATTTATAAGCTTCATGTCAAGATATTTTCATGTGTGTTGCATCTTGTCTAAGAGTAGATGAAAATCTGTATTCATTTTATAGTAATTTATTAAGTAACATGCAATAGGTATGACAGTGTACCACTATTTCTAAAAGCCTTGTTTTCCCCACTTATCAGAAATCAGAGGTGTGCTGTATTTCCGTTAGTGTTGGGTGCATTTTATCAACTGAAGTGTAACTGTACCAACTGGAATAACCATGATAACAGTGACTCCTGTGGTGATTGGCTGTTTAAGTTAGACCTGTAAAAGATGAAGAAAGAAAGAAAAATTTATGTCATTAAAGACCCTTGACAGGCTTTTCTCAGGTGGTAACACTTTTTTTTATTTTTTTTTTTTTTTTTTTTTTTTTCCTGGCACTTCATATTAGGAACACATTTACCTTTGAGGAACTCTTGAGAAGCACTTCAAAAATATTTTTTAGAAACTAGTGGATCTTGGTTCAAAAACTTACTAAAAAATAAAATATGAAGTTTATTATACCAGGATACTCTGTAAGAAAATGTTTCAGAGTACACTATTGTAAACTCAGTTTTTGCAGGCTTGGAGTTAAATGATATTTGCAAAATATTTTAAAAGTTGAAAGACAAATACTGGCCATGACACAAGTCTGACATGAGATAAATACTGGCTTAATATTTCATGATACAATATTTTCAGCTTTTTTTTTTTTTTTTTTTTTTTTTAATCACTTACCTGTATTTCATTAACTGTAGTTAACTGTAGTGAAAGCAGAGGTGTGTGTGTAACCAAGTGGAAGTCTTTTCTTGTCCTGTTGCTGGACACTTGCCTCCCACACACACACATCCCAAAAGGCTGGCAAAGGTCTTCCCATCAATCACTCTGTGTAAATACTTATTAGTTATGGACTTTGCAAGAAAGCCTACTGAGGCCTTATTGTCTTTTCAGTGAGAGACAGTTCTGCCTGCTCATCTGTTTTATTGGCCCGCAATGCTAACCTCATGCCAAAATTGTTATTGCTGTATAAATTAATGAGAACATGTTATTGCTTCAGCTTCTCAAAACTCCATAATTGCAAACACTAGAGACATAATTGAAGTAACACTTTATAAAAAATTAGTCACCTTCCCCAAATCTTTTTCATGAAAATGCCATTCAGAATAATTTCTGAAAATGCTAAGAGCTTGTTGCGAGCTTTTATGCAGCTTTTGCTTAGGTGATAGAATTGAGCTAGATTTTATTTTATCGAGCACAAGAAATTACCACTTCTTCTGTCCAACTATGCACCGTAATAGGTTACCTGCAGACACGCATGTTAATAGAAGAGCTCCCAAAGATCTGTGAAATCACTGCAAGCACCTCTGCCATTGTGATAAAGAATGGTTATCAAGAATGTCAGATATGTGGATAATGGACAATTTATTGTATGTATTCCTTTTTGTGGAGCCTACTGAAAGAGTGGAGTTCAGTGCTTCACTATGTACTTGGTGCTTTCTCATCAAGTACTCGCTGTTTCACCCAGCTGGCTTCTATTTTTGATGCCACCAGCTTCTTTGTGCCAGTAAGCAGAAGAGTTTAAATTGCTCTCTTGTGCTTTGCAGAAAAACAAACAAAAAATCCCACTTCAATAAAGGCTTCTATTCTTTGCTCTGGCCTTGCAGCTGTTACTCCTACACTTGCAGTGTGTGAGTAGCCAAGTAGGCATTGAAGTCGTTGGACAGGTCAAATATCCTGAAATTTAAGTGCCTGTCTTTTCATAGCACCAGGCACTTGATGGTCAATGCTGAAGATCAGAATGCAACTGTTTCATGTTTTTCAGTAATGTGCACTCTGTATCCCATTGAAGAAATCGATACAGAAGTCACTTTGCTCTCAAGGAAAGAAGAGGTCAGAAAATACAAGTAAGGCAACAGTCTGACCTAAGTCAAAATCAGACCATTGAGTACTTAGTGGTTTTGCTAAACTGTAGACAAGAAAAGCGTCAGGAGAAGCTGGACGAAACGGTTCACTTGAAATAGTACTTGAAAAATAATCCATCTTGGACACTTAAATAAGAGATTTGAGTATCTGTTAAAATATTCTGTATCTATTAAATTATGAAAAGATCTGAAAGTGTTTATGCAAATACAGACCATGAGCTGTTTTGCTTGTGAAGGTCCCCTCCCCTGTCCACAGCAGGGTTGCTAACCATTGCATTAGAATTCGGTGTGTACAGTTGTTTTTAACAATAATGACTTCCAACCTTCTTTAATATTTTATGTTCATTATGAGCTCTATTAATACACTGAAGAGCTGACTGTTAAAACCAGCATTATATTGTCAACAAAATTTAAAGGAAGCATTTAAGCAAATTCACCAAGGCAGCAAGCTAAATAGGGTGTTTTAACTAATCTGATAGTGTTTTTTTTGTTTTGTTTTTGTTTTTTTTTTTTTTAATTTACTGCAAATCAATCAATGCATGTCTGTGTGGGTATACTAGTACTTGGATGTCATCATTTTATTTGAATTTTTAACATTGCACAGTTCTGGAAAACAACACAAAATAACAAATCACTAGAAGAGAACAATGTTGTCAACACATTCCTACTGTAATTTAAACAACGGCTTAGGAAAAGTAATTAGGTTGACAATAAACTACACTAACTCTTCTCAATATTTGCTTGTAGGTTGACAATGAAGTAATCAGCAAACAAATGCTTGGGAATCAGTACTGAACATGTGTGTGCTTGCTTTCTTAACACAGAAGTCATCAAAAAAAATGTTTAAACACAAGTTATCTAAATGAGAGAAATGATTTGTGACTTGACACATTGCATTCCTCAAGAACAGAACTTGTGATGAGAAATTGGTCATTAGTGGAAAAAATGATCAGGTTAGATCCAATTTAGAAGTTTGCCGAAGTATTTTTGAAGCTATATAGACAGAAAGGTCAACATAACCATGAGGCCTGAGTAAAACAGTTTCACTGTTACCCTAGAATATATGCATGTTAACTTTAGGAGATCTAAGTTTATTGTGGTAGTGATCTCAGTTGCTGAATACAATCTGATAGGTTAAAAAAATATATATCATTTTCTTCACCTTTCAACTCCTAGCTTTTCCATTAAAAAAAAAAAAAATCTATTCAAGCCTGACAAGTTTTAAGTATATGCAACATGTAAGAAACCTCTAACAGGGTTTTCACAACAACAAGGTAAAGATGCTTGTATACTGGCAGAAGAGAGAGGCATTTTTGATCTTGTTGAATGGCAGGTATCTGGTTTGTGCGGACAAGGCCAAAATAGGAATCTTGCTGCAAGCACTTTGAAAGGAATTTACGACTAGACCCCTATTTTGCAATCTTTAATTGGAGGCTGATTGTATATTTTAATTCTCCTAAGGCTCACAGTTAATTTATAAGTTGCTCACTGACACGAACATGATGGGCCCCTAATGATGAACATCATTATTCACTTCTATGGCTTTGCACACTGGGTACAGCCCAGCTGTTAAGAGCACAGCAGGTTAAAAAAGATGGTTACGAACACAGAAGAATTTCTTACATGACAATAACTTCTATAATTTATTCTTGAAATAGCGCATGATTGTGACGTCTAACATAGATCAATGTTGTGGTTTTGTGTTTTTTTTTTTTTATAATTATTATTTTTCTCTTATGTAAGCACATATGACACTGCTTATATATATCTCATAGTAACCTACTAAGGAAGTTGTATAATTTCCAGTCCACAATTTACATCACTTCTTGTAGAATTCTACCTGACTTGCTGCTGATCTAATTAGAAATCAGACTTGCTCTGTCTGGTCTTGCAGAAAGAACCTGAAGTTTTCTGTCTCACTTCCAAAAAATGTGTCCTTCTCCATGAATCAGCCTTGATTTCCCATGGCTAATTGTATTTTGCTGAATCTTCAAATGAATACATTTCAGTTGTGAAAAGCAGTCTCCTCCATATCCTCTTAGAGCATTAAGTAAACCTAGCTCAGGTCCCTCTGGCACCTTTGTACTGTTTTTGCTGAACTCTGGCAAATTATCTGTTCCTGCTGCTCTGAAAATCTCAAGTTGTATAACTCAAACAATGTTCTGGCAGCTGTTTCTAGGTGATTTGGAGCCATCTAATTTCTTTGAGCAAGCAGCTGTATTTCTGCTCTGTTCCTAACTAGCATTTCATTATTGAGGCTGTCACATGCAGGCGATGGAAGCATTAAACACAATGGCACCGTACCTGATGTTGACAGCTGTGAGTATCGGTGCAGCATTCGGTGACATCTGCACAATTACTATCTTGCCTACTTCTCAATTAATCTAATGAGGAAGATATACCATTCCTAATGTACAAATCATCTAGAGATTGTCCTGTTCTCCATTTCCTGAGTGTACCAGAGCTCTGGGCTTTTTTATATATATTTCAATCATTTACATGCCTTTCTGTGCCATAGTGAGAGATGGTTTCCTGCATGTGGTGCCCTAAGAACTTACCTGCTGCGCACTGCCTGTGGTAGTTTTCTTTTCACAGTCATTACTGTTCCTGCCTCTGAGAAACACCGAGTTTCTCTCTTTCTTCCATTGTGTCTCCCTGGGCTCCCTCCTCCCAGCTACTGGTTTGGGTGCAGTTGGAAGATGCCTTTAGAGCAGAACACAGCCCTCATCTGGAAGGGGAGGTAGGAATTCCAGTAAAAAGAATTTTTATACTCTTGATGGCATCTGTAGCAGGATTTGTACTGACATTGAATAATCCAGATTAAAAAAAAAATAATTAATGAAAACTGTACATTCAGTGTTAACTGAAATGTTGAAGAATTCATGACGGTTTTGTTTTGTTTTGTTTTTCCCTGAATTTTTTTTTGGAAAGAGCAAAAACAACAACAACAACAAAAAAGAAAACACTTGAGCTGTCTTCATTTTAAAAACATTTTTTTGTTCTAAATGGCACTTTCTTCAGGAAAAAAAAAATAATTCTTGCAAAGCTTGTTGAAATGAGGAAAAAATAATTTCACGTGACATTGTCTTTTTTTTTTTTTTTTTTTTTTTTTCCTGAAAAGCTTTAAAAATAATCAATTACTTCCGTGGTTTTTAGTGTCAAAAGTAGTTCGTTTTATACAACACTTCTGTAGATAATGCTCTTTAAAACCTTCACGAGAACCAGCAGTAAATAATCACTGATTTAGTGGCTGAAACAGAATAATCAAAATACTCCAGCAAGGAAACTATAACAACAACTTAATGATTTCTTTTGTGATGAAGAAGCTTGACATGTTCTTTCTCAATGCAGTAACTATGAAGCAGATGAGATAAGTATATCTGCATTTTCACTGGTATTTCTGTGGTTTTAGAAGGTTTCAAAAACAACCCTTTATAATCTGTGTTTTGGGCAATTGTTGAATTTAGACTGTTATATTGCATGCATTTTATATTCAGAAACAAAGATCAGATGCTTAAAGAGGAAGGTTGAACTCAGCAGCAGAAGTTGGGCATTTAGAAGCATGGTATTTAAACTTTTAGGTGAATGCCTGTTCACAAAAGAGCATAATCCTGAGCTGCTTGGTGGCAAGGATCTGTAAATCTACAAATGAATTTCCAGTTGTTACCCCAGACTTGTTTGAAGTTGCCATATAATTGGATTCTCTTTGCTTTTCTTCATGTTGTGTGACATTGTTGGACCAGGTCCCGTGGTGTGCTCTTTTCCTTGCTGTGGTCAGCAGATGTGTGGTGAGATCCTGTGTCCTTGGAAGGGAGAACAACGGTAATGTCGCTTCAGAAGCCTCCTGAGCTTTATGCTAGGCACAAACCCAGCCTGCAAGGCACAGTGCCAAATGCAGCTGCCCTGTTCAATGCTTGTAGTCATTACTTCAGCACTTAGGGCAGAGTTCTTGGTTTCTGAAGTCAGGTAGCTTTCCTCTTCAAATTTCTCTAGTCTTGAACAACTTGTGTTCCCCTTGATCTCTGATCATTCAGATTTGATTATTCATTTGGTAGGGCACAAATTGCTGTGCAGAGCATATCTTGCTTTACTTTATGCTATTCTTAATGATGTATAGTTAGGAGAAGGATAAACAAAAGGGCTTTACAGCTCAAAAAAGAGTTGTTAGCTACATTGTTCAAGATGTTTTCTGAAGTCTTTTAAAAACATATAAGAAAATTCTGGTTTTTACTAATGGGATGTCCTGACTTGCCCATCTGTAGGGATAGGAATGTTTATGAAGCAGTCATTGCTTTCTAATTGGACTACAACATTTCTGTGTTCTTTAAAAAGGTGGCATTTTGTTTGTTTGTTTGTTTTCTCTTCTCCTTTCACAGGTTACACAGCAGGGCTGGACTATGTGGTTACTGTTAAATGGTGACTTCCTATCACACTAATGCTTGCCCACTTACGTTTACTGACAGTAATTTCATGCTCATTATATTTATAGCATCTGAAGAGGTCAGTTTGAAATTCAGTTGTTTCTAAACTGAAAAGTAAGTGGGGAGCTTGCATGTTAAATGATGTTCATTCATACTGATGAATGGAACTTATTTTGAGGATTTCTCCTCTTTGAGGAGTGACATTCTGTGCATCACTAAAATAGCATAGAAATTCAGTGACACTGGGTTTAAATTTTACTCATTTCAAATATAATCAGCGACTTACCTGATGTATTTTCAGAGTTATGGACTTTCAAATGCAGATTTTGGATGTGTTGTGTAACCTAGGATAGGCTTGCAGAGGAGTTTAGTCTTAATTAGAAGCAGTGAGAATGTTACATCACTCAGTTGTTCTGTTCCTCAAATTACTTTAAAAATTGTATTCATTTAAAACATGTCTTTGTATCTCTCAGCTGTCACAGAGTCAGTGCTGTGAGCTGCTCTGTCTAATAATATCACATAATGAAATGCAGGCAGTCCACGTCTTACTGCATTATCACCACACGCATAAGCTCATCTTCACCTGGCAGCAAAGGAAAACCGTGTGTGCGTGTATATATATATATATATATTTGCCTTGGGATGCCTTGAGATGAAAGCCTTTTCTCTTTTTATCTTCTTCATGAACAGCTCTAAATAGTTGGGTGTTTTTATTTATTTATTTATGTGGCTGATTTGCTCTTTGGATTAAAATGGCAAATCTGAGGGCTGGAGCACCTCTTCTGTGAACGCAGGCCATGAGTTGGGGTTATTCAGCCTGGGGAGATGGTGTGGCTGCATGCCTTCAAACACCTAACGGGGCCTACGGGAAAGCTGGGGAGGGATGTTTTGCTAGGGAGTGCAGTGATAGGACAAGGGGCTTTAAACTAACATGTAGTGGCAGGTGTCCTTGCCATGACAGGGGGTTGGAACTAGGTGATCTTTAAGGTCCTTTCGAAACCAAACCATTCTGTGGTTCTGCTACGAAATGTTTTTCCTAGGAGCTGATGGCAGAAGAAATGAGGGAGAAGTTTAAAAGCCATAAATGTTTTGCTGTGATAAGGACAGGCTTAATTAGTGCTGAGCCAGCCTATTGCTACTCAGCAGCAAACCAGACTACTAATGGTTGAATTAAACAAGGGTAAATGTACTTGTCTTAATATTAACTGTTAGTTTTCCCTTAAATTTGGTCTAGTTTACCTAATCATTCCAGTGGAGTTCAGTGTTAAAATACCAAAGATGTTTAACTTTAATTGGTATACTTCTGCACTGGCACATCCAATTGTGAAGCTGAGTTATCTGCCTACTGATCCTCAGTTTATTCACCAGCCCCTCAAATGAAAATGTTTAGTTTTAAATAAGTTTGTGATTTGGAGTTCGTTGGTGTCTTCGTCTCCTGGATTGTTGTGATCTGCAGCAGTGTCCTGAAGATAAATAAAACCAGTGGAAGGCAACTTGCCTGTGAGAACCCCAACTGCAGTACCCAAAAAGAAGGATGTGCTTTGCTGCCGTCCTAAATGTTGTGGGGCCAAAGCTGAGCAATTAGGGCTTTTTGGCAGGGCTCTACACAAGCAGATGTTCTGTACCATTTTCTGAAAAACCCTCTCCCCTGTTGCCTCTACAATTTTGTATGAATGAGAAGCACAGATCAAGTCAACGTTGTCACTGCTTCTTGAGACGAACAAAAGTACAATGTGACGTACCGTGCGTTGTTGGCTGAATGCTTGGGTAGGAAGCTTTGGGCTACATATGTGCTTACGTAATGTTTTCAGATAGTCTCTTGTAACCACAAGTCATTTACAATACTTTGACTTAAAGTTCAAAGTCTGCTCTTGTAGCTGAACTTTAAGACATACCACTGCCAGCCTTCCTAAAATCCAAAAGGAGGAGAAAAAAATGCTTCTATTATTATTTTTCCTCCTGCTGTGCAACAATGACTTTATCCAAAATTTCATTTGGCAGCATATTAAAAATGTGCAAAACAAATTGTGGCATTTTGGTTATTTTGTATGCCTAATTTACAAGGCAGGAAATCAATTTGAATAAATAGTAGTGCATAATTTAAGTAATGTTTGGCACAAAAGCTTGGCATCAGGTTTCTGTAAGATATAAATTTAAATGAACAAGTCTGTTAGCTGCCTCAGATGGACCTGTAACAGAAATCTGCAGACAGATATGTAAATATGGAAGCAACATTAGTCACCTCTGTAATGGAAAATGTCTAATATCCTCCATACATATATCAGGATAATTACACTGCAAAAAGTTACCAGATGGCACAGAGGTTTGTATACAGTTTTCAAGAGAATTAAGGTTGTGGGAGCCCAGAGAGAGAGGCTGTTAAAAGGCATTTCTGTACAGAAACTGTGAAATCTAAAGAAGTAAGCAATAACAATCATGCTGAGGGAATAGTTAAAATAATTACACAATAAGTAATGAAACTCTGAGGGTCTTATTTTTCCAAACATGAGCATTACCATAGTCTTGTTAACATGCTGTTTTCAAGAATATAGTAAAATAACAGTTGAAAAAATACCGTCCCTTGCTTTAAAACACATGAATACTGAATATAAGGCACCTATCTACTGATCACCTATGTCTGTTAAACCAGCTTTACTGTGCAGATGTCTGAAATTTTCTACATTCTTGGCTGGGGCTGATGATCAAAAGCTGGTATCCCTTGTTTTACTGGTTGCCTAGAGTCCTGTGATGCCTCTTTTTGAACATTAGATGAATCTTGCACTGGTGAAATAGAGGATGCAGTGGAAAGATTTGCTGGCTGATTAAGCAATGAGGGAACATCAGAGTTTTGGTAACAGACTTGTCTCTTGTGCAGATTCCACTGCCAAGACAGAAGACCATTTCATTTGCTTTGTTGAAGACTTGGTTTGGACCTGTAGACATAGACATGGGAAGTTGTGCATGAGAATAAATGTGACAGTGCCTGAGACTCTCTAAGGAAGGCTGAAATGAAGGAGTTGTCACTCCTAGCCATTTTTCAGAAGGTGCTGATGACATTCCTGTGTTGTATGGCCAATAGTGGGAATCACTGCAGTTGACTGAGGCTGCAGGTTTGTTCTGAAGTTGGGCAAGAATTCAGCTACAGCAGAGGAATTTCTTGGAAACAAATTTTGTCCAAAGTGTCATGCAAGTATTTGGTATATTGTCCCTGTGGTAACTACTTCAGGGTAGAAGAATGGATATTTAGATTACCAAAACTGTTCAGAAATCATGAATACAATAGAGAAAAACATCTGGAATCAGTGTAGACCGCCCACTTTTTCACGGGTTTGGAACTGAACTGCTTAGAAAGAGTAATCACTGTACCTGCTTATGTTTGTTAGACGAGGTTTAATTTGGTTTTGCATTATAGAACACACAGATCTGGTAGTTATTAACTTCCTTTCAGAGCACCATCTAATGATTTACTTTGCTGACAGTGCCATTTTTCTCTGTGAAATATGACATTTAGGGTAATCATTACATTGGATGACTGCAGAGGGTGTAAGTTTGAGCTGAGTCACCTGAGGTAGGCTTTATTCCTAGTTTCTTTTTTTATTGGCCTTTTTGTATGTCTGGAGACAAATCACTTCGTTTCTGTCTTTCAGCTCCTTCGTCTGTTAAAATGCAGCTAATGATAGTGATTTCCTTCATTAAACATCTTCAGATCACTAATCTAAGCCACTATTTAAAAGTTAAGTATTACTTATTACTATATTTCCCCCTTCTACAATGATCCCTGTGCAGAATGTAAGCCTAAAGCACATGCTTGACTGACTTTGTAAATTGAAATAGACTGAAGCATATGTTTAACATCTGTCTTTAATTGGGTTACCTATAGATGGAGACGAACCCGTGAAGCATTTCGAGGTCTCTGATTTCTAAATTTGCTGCTTTCCAGCACACACCAAAACTCCTGTTTGCTCATCCTCAGGGGAATATGACCACACTCATCTTTCTCAGCAGTCTTTTCAAAGAGGAGCAGTGTGCCCTGCCTGAAAGGAGTTTTATTAGTAAAATGAGCTTTTATTTAACTCCTTACAGTTAACTTGCTAGTTTCCTCATTTATTCTGAATTAGAAAAATAGTCCTATAATGTTTGTTATTTTTTTTTCTTAAGATTGCATCCATACGATTCTGCTCATTAATTCTGTTAGTTAAGTCTTTCATGGTTTTGAATTGAGTTGACACTGGTTTGTCATGGAGGTCACACTTCTAGAACTACGATCGTGACAGCACCTGGCGCCATTTCATCTGATCGTCTTCTCTTATGCTGAAACATTTCATCCCAGGTAGCCTTTCCTAGCATTAACTTTATTCCACGGTTTATGGAGTTCTGAATGACTTCATTTATCACTCCAGTTACAGATGATATACAAGATAGTTCCTGTTCCTGCGCACATGAGAATGGAGAATTTCAGAAGTTTACATTACCAACAAATAGAAATAGCAGAAAAGCCTAAGCCTTGGCATAGGTTTGCAGCCCTTGGTACAAAACAGAAGCACGCAGCTTTGGCTTACAGATGTTAGTGTGTAGCTGCCATTGTGTTTGTAATAGAGAAAATAGTCTGCAGCAATTACCAAATGTTACATAGATGTTGTGGTCTCTGATTTGTCTGTTTTAAATGTGCTACTTTTTTCTGAAGGACAAAAGAAGTGAAATGATGAAGTGCTGATATTCTACAGGCTCTGATGTATTTGGGGGGTTTCATTTGGGTTCTTCCTTTTAACAGATTTTTAATTTTACAACAAAATGTTTAGTGATATAAATCTGAATGCTTACACCACATAAATGGAGGCCAGATCCACTCATAGGCTGCACGAGATGTGCACTTCAGTGCTCTTACAGCATTCTACTACTCCTAAGACATTGAGCTGTTTGTTATGAGAAAGTAGGAAATGGATACTTGGTATGCACCAACCATTTCTGATAGGAGAGAAGAGTGAGGCTCAGGGAGCTGCTTTTTGGCTGCTATGCTACAGCTAGGTTTATAGTCATAATTAATTCCTGGACTCCAGGTAGAAATTTTAAAATAATTGTTTGAAAATTGGAACATACTTTGTGCAGAGTCAGCATTCTTTAAGGATTTCATGTTGGTAATGGAATGTGTTTGGAAGGGGCATTAAAATAAATTTAGATGAAATACCAGTGCAGTGGGTCTTGAGTGGTACAAGACTTACAATGGAAAGCTAGAAATCATATTTAATTTGAATCCAAATTCAACATAATCACTGAAGATTAGAAAGTAGCTGTCATCTGGGCTTTGAGGAATGACTGACGTTCTTGCTGTACTTGCCAGCCGCTATGAAAGGAATTTACTGCTGTCTTTGACTATTTTGAAAGCAGTAATCTAATTGCTAAGTGGGTAGAAATGTACAGACCATCTTGCTGCTTACTTAGTAAATGAAAATTTTTTGCAGGGTTGCTATATGGAAACAGAGTACAATAAAGCTTATTAAAGTTGCTGTAATGTAACAAAGAGATTAAAAATGTTATCTTCAATGTGACAGCTACATTTTGTTTTCTAGGGAGTGTTTTGAAGCATTTATTCCCTGCCAGGAATAAATAAATAAATAAATAAATAACTTCTGGTCTGACCCATTGAAGTTTCACATAAGAAGTAATATTGTAAAATTACTAGACCTCATCATGAATAATTCAGGATTTCTAATTTCATCTGAGGCCTGTCTTTACAAATGAAATTAATGGTAAACTTAATGGTAAATAGTGATTTGAATGAGATAATAGACTTTCTTTTCTTCATAAAAATTTAAATACTGGAACCAATTATAAAAACTAGATGAAAGACAGAGCCCAAGTTTTTAAACTCTTCATATCATTCATAGTTTTTTCCAGATTGCCCAGTAATTATATGACCAAGTAAACAAGTATTGATTGCAGAGAATGGTTTGAAAGAAGAGATGAGTGTATCTCATGTGTTCCCTGTGCAATGTGATTATTGAAACCACGTGATAGCCTCATCTGGACTCAAGTGACTGCTTGTGCACTTAAACATAGTAGCTACTTATTTAGAAGAAATGTGAGTTTTGATTTACATCTGTGATATGCAATTCAACATAGAGTGAAGGTATGCACTTGCTGATGGTTCTCTAAACCAGTCTAGCAATTCCTTATCACACAAGTAAGGAATCAGGAATCATTTAGAAGCTTTGAAAACCTGGGCCTCTAGCAACAACCTTAAAGATCCCTAAAGGTCTGCCTCTGGATGCTTTTGGAAAGACATAAATGCCTTTCACTATTCCAATTAACAACAGCCACTTGCAGTTTCAGAATGAAGCAACTGATGAAAAGCCAAATTAGAATAAGCATGGACCCTGAAGGAGACAGGGACAGAAGGAAGGAAAAAAGTCATAACTCTGTCCCCCAAAAAACATGTTAAAAAAAAGTATATGTATAAATGTGGTTTTTGACCAAAAAAAAAACCCAAAAAACAAAAAAACCTTTCCATACTTGGTGCCACCTTCTGTGCTGTGCAGCCCTTACTAGAACTTTCCCCCAGGGCATATTCCTGTCAGAGAGCAGAGAACTGCAGAGTAAAAGCTTAATGGCATGCAGAATGAAGGCCTCTGACATTAAACACAAAACACGAAGTCTCAAATGTAAAAAAAATAAAAAATAAAAAAAAAATCAAGTTATTTGCCTGCTGATATACTACTTCATTAGGAATACACTAGAAGTTCCTTTCAGAATACTAAAATGGCCTGAATAGAGCCTTTGCACTCCTTCAGAAGCACAGGAGAGTTTCATTACATGAATCACAAGCAATATAGGGTGAGTCTTAGAATAAATTCCAATTGGGGCTACCATGTGCTGATGAAATGAAATAGTATCAGTAGATTCCTGAACCAACAACTCAAATCTCATAATAAATTGTTTGTTTGTTTTTGTTTGTTTTTTACTATTGTTTTCTAATCCGCAGTCGTGGGGTATCAAGCTACAGCACACATCAGCAGGTGACGTGGTTATGAAGGCTTCTGGGTTGCTTTTGAGTGGTCAGTTCCCATTTGCTTGTTTACCACCTGTTGCATTACAGTATTGAAGGAAGACAGGAAGACCTTCCCCCCCACCCCCTTTTTTTTAGTAGCACGATTACCAGTTGTCTGCTATAATCTCCAATTGGAGTTAATTTAGTCAGCAAAGTTAATGGCAGGACTCAGTTTCCCAAGATGAGAAAGGCAAGTCTTTTGACTTTCTGTGTCCCAAAACACGTCTTTATTGTGCATATAAGAACAAGTGGCATATAGACTGTTTTCATGCCTATTGATACTGATAGCCCTTTCTATAAGAAGGTGATCTACAAAGACTGAACATCTGTTTGTACCATGTACAGGATAATGTTAACATCAGGTTATGTAGTTAAAATACGTTATTTTAAGTGTGGGCATAGTCCAGTTGGAAGTCAGTAAGAACATTTCTGCCTTTAAGCCTGTATGTAAATGTGTAGGAGAAAAGCCTTAGTTATTAGGTAGGTGTGTGTATAAATATTTATATTCATGTTCGTGCACATACACATATAAGCTGCTACGCAGCAATAACTACAGAATATATTAATGTTTAATATTCAAATGAGAGAGCAGAAAATATACTGTCTCTAAGTATTCTGCATAGCAAATGCACAAATAAACAAAAATTGGGCTTGGGAAACTTGACAAATATTTGAATTCTCTTTTGGATTTTCTGTATTCTGAGCATATAACTGTAGCTTTGTTTTTGATGTTCTCTGAGCCCTGCGTGTTTTGGTACCCAGAACAGCAGTAAATTGAGTGTCTGACAGCTCCTGAAATCCATGTTCTGTTGCTTTCAGGTTGAATACCTTCTAAAATCAATGAAAGAAAATGTACAATCTTTATACATGTTTAATGTATTTCTGCAAGAAAAGGTCAAATGAAGTGGAACATTTCATTTCTGGCGATCTCGTGTTTGTTGTGGCAGATGGAATTATGGTGATCAGATCCAGCTGGTAGCTGTGCTACTCTTAAAAAGGGGAGAAATGTTGGTGCCTCAGTGAGAGTGGGGGGAAGATACAGAACCATCATAAATATCAAGAATACATTAACCTATGTGCCTAACCTGCTGCTTGCAAATTCAGCATGCTCCAGTTAATTACTTTTATGTTGAACTAGAAGGTTTATTTTGCAACAAATATTACACCACTATTTTCTCTTACTTGGTATGCACATAAGGCTACAAGAGGGTTCTGTAAGGCATGCATATGTATGCACACATCCATGTGCTTAAGGTGGCATCTTCTGGATGACAATAACATCCAAAACACCTGCTTCTTAACTGAATGGTTGGTGAAAAACATATCAAAGTATCTAGCATCTAGTGTATGCATGGAATCAAATTATCTTTAACAACACACAAAAAATGTGAAGGCAACTTCAAGCTACTCTCCAATATTTAATACTAATTTTAGAACAGGTGCAGAACAGATGCTATGTATATGCTTTATTATTATTATTGCTTCATTTTAACCTTTTTTTTTTTTCTGTAAGAAGAAAAGAAATTCCCATCATCTCCAGTTAGCAGCAAGTTCCCTGAAGACAGTGATGGCATGAAATAAAAAGGCAGGAACTGATTGCACTTTATTGGATGATTTAGGGATAGCAAGGTCTCAAAATTAACAGGTATTGGCAGAAGTTAGCAGGTATTATGTAATTTCTTTTAGATATTGAATATCTGAGTGAAGAGAGCTAAATAGAAAACACCCAGGTTCGGAAAATCAAAGCTTTCTGAAAGTGAGCAATTTTGGCTGTCAGTGACCCCCACTTCCTCATTTTCAAATTTGGGACTCGGCTTAATTTCATCAGTTTTGCTTTCAGTTTTTGGATTCAAAGTGAAGCCTATCTGGAAAAGTTTGTGATCCCTCCTAAGAAATCTATGCTGAGCTGCAGTTTTGTCCAGGCCTCCTAATGTTCTAGAGATAGGACCTCTTCCGAGACCTAACAAATCCTATTGCTTAGTATATTACAGGGTGGACCTTCAAGGTAAAGAAATGTTTCTTAATGTCCAGTCTGAACTTCCCCAGTGCAGCTTTATACCATTCCCTTATATTCTAATTGTGTTTTTTTTTTTTTTTTTTTTTTTTTTTTTTAATAAAATTGTGCTGTATAGTTATGATATCTGAGCTGAATTCTGCTTTTTCTAATCCACTGTTAGAACAGGCTATGAACTACTTCAGCTCTGCATGTGCTGGACTGAGGCTAAAACTACTACTCTGTTATGTATGACACTACTACAAGAGTTTTAGGGACCTGACAACTGAATGATTCTCCGTATGATAGGGAGAGGACAGATCTTAAAATGGCATCTGAATTTTATATATTTGTAGATACAGTCTGCATATCTGGCTTTATCTGTGTGGATTACAGTGCAATTCAGGTGAGGGCAAGTGTCTAATCCAGCTCTAGAGAAGAGTATTTCCATTCTTGAGCTCCTGTGCTTCAGGGTTAGTTACTCATGCTGCAGGTCCTCTGACCTTGCTGCACAGAATTTTGTGGCTGCTGGTGGTTGTGAGTGGGCATCTCCAGGCCTTTGTAGCCACTGGTGGCTTTTAAAGGATTTCATGCAGAACAGCATACAGATCTTACTGTAGGAAGCAAAACCATTCACTTGTTCGCCTGGGATATTGAGCTTCCCATCTCTTCGAGGTTTAATTGGTACCTTAATTGCAGCTTAACTGACATAAAAGGCTTTGCACTAAAAACATTCAATGTGTATCCTATTAAAATAAATTTTAAAAAATCACTAATTTCTAGATTTCACTTGAGCTCAGTAGGGTACTTTTGGAATACATCCCTTGTCAACCTGCATGGCCAGAATAGCCAGGCTGCTTTCTCGGTAGGTCTGTCCGTTGTGTGCCAGAACGGTCTCTGGTAGTCATATATTGCTACAGCTCATTTTCCTGCTTGGATCTTAATGATAAGGGAGCTGAGCTTCCTCCAGGTTATAATGTAGTTGAAACAAGTTGTGCTAATGACTGGTGGTTGTTCCATGCAATGGCAGCATTGAGGTCTTAGCCTGGCAGGTAGTTTAGCTGGGGAAAAACCCTCGGCATCACACAGCCCGTATGGACTTCTAGGTTGAGAATACAAAGCCACTGCAGTATTTAGGAAAAAGTCTTTTAAATATTATGGCTCCATTTTTTGTTGCCTACTTTTTGTTGACAGTGAGTCTCACTTTAAGGTTACCAAAGATTGCACTGTTCTAACTTGTTGGTCTAGCAGTCCATATTTCTGTGAATGGGAAAGGTCAAAAACAGTTTTTTTTGTTTGTTTGTTTTTGTTTTTTTTTTTTAATAGTAGGTTTTGGTGGGATGTTGTTACAGGTAGGTGTATTTCAGAAGGTATGTACTTGAATAATAGTCCTGTCAACCCTTAAAAGGCTTAAAAATTTCTGGATCTCACACACATTACTCCTGAATATTTACTTTTTCCTTTTTTCCCCGAGACCCTGACCCTCACATTAGGATGCATAAGGCCTCATTTGAAACAAATAACTTTTAAAACCAAAGCTCTTTTCAGCCCCAGGAGATGTACATGATTAGAGAGTTACTAAGCACGTTAACGCAATCACTCAGGCTGTAAGAAAGAAATATATTAATGGAAAGCGATCAGCAAGAATCAATAATTTGCTGGGAGACCTCAGTGAGAGAGAAAAGAAGTCCCTCTGGCTTTTAATTTTGAAATCCACATTAAGATGTGCTGAGTACTCCTGATCCTCTTGGGATTCATCATTCCTTATTAACAGCAGATAGAATGATTTTGTTTAAAAAAAAAAAAAAAGACAGGGATGGAGGAAAACTCAAATCTGTAATTTCTGTAATTTCTGAAATGATTAAAAAAACCCCTCTGAGCTACTGGCATGTTTTCAATAAGTTCAGTTGCATAGATAAGACTGGCTGAGGTGAGCAGAACAAAACAGATGCTAGCTGCCTGTCCTGTGGCTGTGAACATAACAGAAGCAATTTGATGTAGCCTTCTCCATATACAATTATCTAATAATTACATGTCTCATATAGGGTAATATGGAATTTTCTGAGACCTTATTTCCCTGTGCTTCCACAGTTGTAAAGGTGATCTGGTAAGAGCGAATTTGACCTGAGTTATCTTGTGTGCCACAGTGCAGAACTGAGGTTGGTCTTGTTGGTGCTTTAGTGCAGAGGATCTTCATGCACATACGTGTAAATGTATGATGTGTATGCATGCATTTATGGAAGTATGACGTGGGTGTACATATACATATATAGATTTGAAATGTTGCAATTAGATGTCTTAGCCCCCCAAAATCATTCTGTATCTTAACTACACTATGTGAGCATAGTTCTGTATCCCCTCTTTCTGGAAATCCATTTCTAATGCAAGAAAAGGATGTTGCAGACCCTTCACGCTGACAGGAGGAGTGAGAGAAGTTATGGGTTTAAGTCTATTATCCCTTTTATATATATATATATACATATATATATATGTATATATATATAAGTTGCTCAAATATACAGTCTGAGTAGTTTTGATCTCCTCTCTAATCGTCTTACTGGATTTGACTATAGGTTACTTATTCCCCTGTTGACAACTTTTTATAAGTGTGGCTGTACTGAAGCCAGTGCTTCCATGAATATACATGCACTATTTCAGTTTTATTTTTTATTTGTATTTTTTCCTTTTTTTGACTTGTTTCTTACATTTTACCAGGCCTGGCATGATCTCACGGTTCCTGTAGTAGGAAAAATGATCACCACCAAAATAGCAACTAGTGTTCATAATATATACAGAGTTCATATTTTATCTGAAGGCATAGAAATGCATAGGAGATCATGGAAAATTATTGCCTTTAGGATACATTAGCTCCATAATACATGGCAATCAGCTGTGGTGTGGAAGAAGGCAGCCTACCCCCTCAGTGTAGTACTGCATGCATGTTTTTTGCAACTTTTTCAGCAGCTCAAAACAGAAAGAGCCTTTTATATCTAAAAGTTCAAGAAAGATTTAGATATAAAAATAAGAGAGAGTTAGCTGGGCTTTGGACAGGAAAATGGAATAAAACTCACTACTTATCAAAACTTGTTACACAACCTCTGGCTAAGGTAACAGATTAGAATAAAGTTATAGAAAATTTCTGATCTAAACAGACATTACAGAACTGATTTTGTAATGCTCAAACACTTAAAGGCAGTGACAGATTAGTGACTGGTAACTGCAAGGTTAGAGATCCAGGTTCACAGGAATATGCTTATTGTATATTCTGTAGCCGCCAGAATGGGTCCACAGTGAGCACAACAAATCCTATTGACAAATACCTTCAGTGTCACCTTTGGGCTGGGTGGTCTTTTCGATCTTGATAAGTAGACTCTGTGCATTCACCTGTAACCTGCATTTATATATTTATTGCTGTATGGAGAGGTGTATTTTTGGCAAGCAGAATCTATCTAGTGTTGTGTTCTGTGTGCCCTGCAGCTATTTTCCCTCTCAGGTGTGTTCAGCTCAGTTTTGGGCCACCTCTGTGGTACCCTGTATCTTAGCCATTGTTTTATTTATTTATTTACTTATTTATTATTTTAAACACCTAATATCAACTTTGCATTACATTCACTTATAAGTCCATGTGCATCCTGATGACCTACATTAAGCCTAATGACCCTTCTTGTAGCCAGAGAAAATCAAATCAATGTGAGGACATGAAGGAAGCATCAATCCCATTTTCGACTTGAATATAATAAATAAGAACAGATATGTCATGGAGGTTACTGAGTCAAAGCTAAACCTAGTGAGCAAGAACCTTGGAGCTCCAAAGTGAGTCTTATAACAATTTGATTCCTAAGGAAGTGGAAAGAAATCAATAGAAAACTAGTCATCCATTTTCACAGAGGCCATGCTTTGGTTTAGTCCCTCGCTTCCTGGCCAAGTTTCTGTCACTATTAGGTTGATTGGACTGGTGGTTTTCTCTAAATATAGATACGTTTTCAGCTTGCGCCTTGTATTGTTGAAAGCTTTGTCTTATGTTGTACGTGATCTTTGCTCTGGTGTTCAGATAAATGATCCAACTTTCTAATTTAACAGATGCTTTGGCAGAAATGTTTTTGGTATGCTGTAGTTAACAGGTATTTGATTTATTGTTCTTTTTCATATATGCTCCCTTGGTGTACTGCACTAAGTGATGATATGCTGTGATGTCAAGATCTGAGAGGTTTTATAACTGTGTTTCTTTTGACTGGCAAACATACTCCATAAAGCTTTATGTACAGTATCAAGGCAGAAATAAAATAGTTAAGGAAAAAAAATACCTCTCTAAAGAGTACAGGAGTCCTTTTGACAGCAAAAAGAATGAAATTGTGATGTGCAGGTCAACTAAGCTGTGGTGACGAAGGCATTAGTGGAGCTTGCTGTGGTGTGAAGTCAAGTTATATATAGCTCTTCAAGAGCTGATGGTGCTATATCAAAAGAAAGGTAGAGAATGACTTGATGTGGTCCTTCCAATGTAGTTCCCATCCACGGTGCTTAGTAGTTACAATTTGCAGTCTATTTATTTGAATTTTGTTTCTGCTTGTTCCTTCTATGAAATATTTAGCATGAGGTTGAAGGGTTTTCTTCCATTTTAGCCAGGGGACTATATCTGTCTCTGGAACATTAAAGAATTGAACAAGAAAGTTGCAGTACTACTAAGGAAATAACAATAGGAAGTGTCAGGGGGACTTGTTATGACAGAAACTTCTCTGGTCTTGTATCCAAAATGCCAGAATAAATACATTCCAGGTTTCAAAAGCCTAAAGAAATAAAAAGACACCAAGTATAACATTTGCGGCATGTATTTAGTATCTCCTTAGAAACCAAGAGCTAACAAAAATCTGGAAATTACATTCTGCATGGGGTGCAACAAAACCACAGGTTTCTGTCTCCTTGGTTTCATTTGGTACTCATCCTATTGAACGTGGCCAATGTGTCTTTTAAAATCGCTTGCAGGGTGGATTTACCCTACCTTTGACCTCTCATTTGTCCATTCCCAATTGATTTGATATTATCTGCTTTTCAGCTGATGCCCTTGGTGCAGACAAGGAGATTTCTTTTCCACATGCTCTGACCCTGCACTCCCCATTTCAGATCTATGGCTTGTTTCTGTTGTATGAGGATATGAAGTTCTTTATATGAAAAGATGTGCAGCAGCAAAGACAGAAGGTTTGCAGCTAGCAAGTCTTTGTTATTTTTTTTTCAGGCAGTAATGAGGCTGTTTTGAAAGTCACTGTGTTCTGGTTTCTTCTCTAGGGCTGATAATCCCTTGAGTCCTCCTGAGCTGGAGCCTTGTGCAGCTTCAGCAGCTCTGCATGTTAGGTTGAATTTTTCAGTTAACACTCTCTTCTCTGTCACTTTCATCATTTACACAATCCGATTTTATTACAAAAAATATTTTAAAATATAAAAATGTGCTTTTCAGTTTCCCTGCTATTAACTTAAAATTTAACTTCTTGTCATGATGCTTTTAATGCCAACACGGAAATGTTGGTGTATGTAATGAAGGAGCTTTGCACCCAAGCACTGTAAACCAGCAAGGCAAACAGCAGCTTTAGCCAAAGCAATGGATGAGTTTCACATTGTTGCTACTCTCCTGCACTTTCCAGACCTTTCTAAGTTCCATTGCAAACTCAGTTTTCAAGCCTTCTAAAAAATAACGTAGTCCATTCCAGGAGAAGGAAAGGCCTGATAGTAGATTTACGGGTCAAGGAAGTTTTTTGCCCCTTTTTTTTTAAAAAAAAAAAAAAAAAAGTTTTTGCTTTTTGGTTTAAAGTGGGGAGGATTGTTGGTTTTTTGTTTGTTTTGTTTGTCTATTTGTTTTGTAGTATAATGTTGGTATTTAAAGAAAATAGTTTTTATTTCCTTTTGAAAAAGTCTTGCTTTTCATATACTTAAAATAGCGCAGGCTAATGTTGTCAACCCTATTTATTTTATTTGCTGACAACGTGCTCTTGTTGCTGTTGATGGAGTGTTTAGTTTCACCCTTGCTTCGTGAAAAGAAGGACTACAATTTCTGTAATGAGAGAGATTTGCTGTTTAAAACAAGGAAAATAAGTGTTTAAGACAAAACTACAAATATTCAATATACGAAAAGTTAAATGGTAGCAACAGAATTGAAAAACGAGGATTTGAGACCGCAGTGCACTGTGACTACACAGACCTGGAACTGTAGCCTTGTGTTGCACCATACAGTATATTGTCTAGCTCTTGACAATGCTTTCTTTTGTACATCACAAAAAGTTAATACAAAAATGCATATTTCCCAGAGCTCTTCAACATTTTTTTTTAATAGACAACGTTAATCCTTCAAGCCTTCTGATGGTCTGTATTTTGTGCTTCTTGGCACTGTCGCATCCTCACTTGAACAGCTTCTATTGAAAAGTACTTGTCAGCAATAACGTAAGCCACCTCTGATGTTAAAAAAGTAAAGTAAGAAACCACCAGCTGAAAAGAAAATTCTGTGGGGCTGGAGGAGACTTTTACTCTATTTGCTTCAGAGGGGCTGATTAAATGTGTAGTCTCTCGTAAACATTAGCTTGTATATATTTTCTTGGGCTTATCTTTATTAAATTGTTGTGGCAATATAGCAACATTTCTCAGCGTTTGAGATGCTACAATGAATTTTTGCTGTTACCTTTCCTTTAGGTGGCATAAAAAGCTGCAGCTCCATTTGAAGATCAAGCAATCTGGGCTTGACTTGAGCAGCTTCGCTTCAGTGCTTTCAGTAAAATGTAAGAATACAGCTTTCGATATTCCACATGCAGAAGAAAATTGTTGATAAATTATAATTCTTTGAAATAGATTTGTATGAAGATATAGGATAAAAATAGGCATCCATGATAATTTTCTGGAGGAAAAATAATAGCTAAAAAAGCATAAAAGCTTCACTGATAGAATTCCAGTCCCTGAATTTTAAGCCATTCTTTATGTTCATGGTATGTCATTCTGAGCTAATTTCACTTGGAAAAGCACTGATTTTTGTGTGACAGACAAGTAAGAAACTTTCAGCTGTAGAGAGGAATATGAGGAGCTTGATATAGCACCGCAAGATATCTTCTAATAACTTACTCAGACTAGGAGGTCCCAGAACAGAGATCTGCAAATTTATGGAGTATTTCAGCCTGGTTGAATTAAAAACTAAATTAATTAAAACTGAAGCATTCAGGAATTTATGAAGATTGTGGTTTTCTATGTGTTTCTGTAGAAATTAAATCCTGAAAAGCATCTTTGGGTGGTTTTTTGTTTGTTTGTTTTCCTCCCCAAAAAGGAAAATGTGTCATTTCTTGTTGTTTTCTTATTGCTCTGAAGGTCTAAATGAGGTTAACCCATAAGAAAATCATTTGACATGGAAGAAACATGACTGAAACAATCTCCTTTTTCATCTAAGTTTGCCAGCAAACATTCTGGAATGGATGTAGTTTTTCCTCAAAGGTTTCCTAATCCATTTTAGGAGAAATACGTAATTGGAGAGAAGGCAACCAATTGCTAAACTTAATGCATGTAATTGAATTCAGAGCCAATATTTCTCTAATTTGGGCAATTTCTGGAAGTCTTGGCAGCTGGCAAGGAAGAGAGAAGTGACAGAAGAGCTGGACAATGAAAGTCTTTTTTCAGAGCTACAAGGGGAGGGAATACAGGGAGTTTGTGTTGAAGGAGTCAGGTTATGCTTCTGGGCAATGAACTGGGTTTCTGCCTACTGTTCGTAGGTCTACAGCAGAGGTTTTTGGAATTGCAACACCTAAGCTTCCTGAAACTGGCTGACTTTTAAATAACTTCATTGTAGTCTGCTGAAATCTGTGGGTGACTCTGGAGAATCCATCTATATTTGAGGGGATGATGGGCTCTTTCACAACAACAAAAATTCACTGATTTTGAAATGGGAGGGGAGCAGAAACCTCCAGGTGAGGTAGAAGTGTGCTCACTTGATGAAATAGCATTCTTACGAACTAATGTTGGAGTGCTTATTTGCTCACTTTGCCATCTTATGCTAGAGCCCTTTAGCATAGTATCAAATTTCTCCAGATCAGGAACTTCTAAGACAGATTGTGATCTGAAAATTCAGCTTTTGGATGAAATTTTACCTTACTCACACTTGACAGCATTTTTTTTATTATTTTTTTTTTCCATTTGACCTCAATGCAATCTGTTTTTTTTGTCTGTTTATTTTTATTTTTATTTTTATTTTTTGTTTGTTTGTTTGTTTGTTTGTTTGTTTTGGTGTCTATATCTGTTAGGCTGTTACCAGTATAGGAGTAAGGAGGATCTAAGCTCTAAGTCTTTTTTCTCTTAAACTTAGACAGATACTAAAGTATGACTCATTCTTGTTGTTAATCTGTTTTTTGTTTGTTTGTTTTGCTTTGCTTTGTTTTCCTACCACTCCTCTTTTCTCTAATTGTTTTCTCTTTTTTCATTTCAAAATTTCAGACACACAAGCAGACTGACTTACTGGCAGAATATCTTCCTATAACTGTATCTTTAAAAGCCTATTTCTCAGCAAAAGCATGTTTTATATTTCAGTTGTTCTTTCTTGACTCCATTGCACAATGTGATATAGTGTAGCTGATGGACTTCATTTAAAAATTGGGAGTGAACTCCCTGTAGTTTTGGTACTCTTGAAGTCTGGCCTTCCACTTTTAGATGGGAGACTTACAATGTAACTGAAAAAGATGGTTATGAATATTTTTTAAGCAACACTGTTGTGAGAAGTTAATGCCACCTTAATAGACTATTAAACATATGCCTATTAGCAGTATTGATGGACAATTAAATTTCTGAAAAGAAATCATATAAATGACATACATGAGTACTGTTAAATTGCCATTCTGTTTCCTTTCCTACCATGCTTAGAACCAAGCTATGAGCCTACCCCTCCTTGCAAATGTGTCTTACCCCACCTGCCCACACCAAGTACTTCAGAGTGGCGGGTTGTTCTTTGTCCTTATCAACCTGAATTTTGATATATTAATACTCCAACTCAGTGTTTCTGATGATCTTTGGGGGTGACTTTGCATCCCAAGACTCCTGTCCGTGACCCTATGGTTCATAATAGTTGCATTTCATCCATGTTCTCCACCCTTTGGCCACACAAGTAGCTTACTTTAGCCTCAGCTCCCCTACTTAGACCTAAGTTTGCTCTCTCTTAAGAATGTCAGTTAAAATCTGGCTTTGATTTACGTAAGCAATTAATACAAGTGCTAATAAAAATTACTCTGTGTATATCATCATCCTCATTTATGTGCATTTTGGAGAGGAATGAAAATGTGTATATATCCTTGTCATATAGCGCCAGCTAAAAATCAAGATGAAAATTAATACAGTTAAACAAGACTGGGAATTTTAGGATCTCTGGGTTACTTCTCTGATCTCTATGGATCTGAATGTATAATTGTCATTAATACTGATAGAAGTTATGGGCTTTAGCTCAAGGACATAAGACCCAATAGAAAATTATCCGTAAAAAGAACTTCATAATTAGCATTCCAGACAGTGTGTTATTAAAAACGTATGACTCTTTAATCCCTCCTTTGGATGTAACAGAAATCTTTTCATTATGTTAGGTCTGGATTCATTGGGAGAAATGGGAACAGAGGGAGTTCTTAAAAAGAGCAGTTTATCTTCAGTCATTAGGTCTCATAATTATTAGCTGTTTCCCCCATCCATCCATCAGGTTCCCAAGACACATATGAAGTAGGATTTGTGCAAAAATTTCTTTGCTGTTAATGCATTTGCTTGTGTTTTTGTTGTTGTTGTTCTTGTTGTTTTTACTATGGGAGAAGTTCTGTTGTGTGAGATTTCAGTAAAATGGTTAACTGTTCTGGAGACAAGTATGGAGGTATTAGATTGACTATGAGAGAGATGCAGGGTAGAGCAAATCCATGGCCTTCTCACATTATAGCCTGAGGTTTATTTTAGTAAGCTGTAACTCAATACAGGCATGTTTTGAAGTTTTTAATGTATTTTTTATTATTCAAAGTAAATTTGTAGTACCTGGAGCTTGTACAAATTATTTTCAGTCAGCTCATCTTTGTGAAGTATTATCTAATACTTGATCTTTTCCATTTTGATCAGTATCAAAATGTCACCTTTGATCTTCTTCTTTCACACTTCCTGTTCTTTTTAGACAGATCTAAGGTTGCTTGGGAGAGTGCCTGTACTCTAGCTCATAACATTCTATCATCTTCTAGTCTTGACCTTGACCTGCTTCTTCCTTTTTCCCTTTCCCAAATCAATATTTGCTCTGTGACAGCTGAAAAAAAAACATAATTAGGAATCTATCTTCCAGACCAGAGCTAGCAAAGAAAGAATAAGCATGAGAAGAAAATAAGCATCCTTTTAAATAGGATTGCTTTGTTCTCCCTGGGTCAGAATCAGCTGAAAAGCACTTTCTCAGGGTAGGTGTTCTCCCAAACCCTGTGAAGTGGACAGCTGAGATTTTCACTTCCTATCTGGCACTGCTAATTTACCTGGATGCTGGAAACTGCAGTGGCAGATTCCCTCTGGAAAGAACCCCTAATGGCAGTCTCTTTCAGTTTTCTAGTTTTCAATTAAAATAATTTTATCATAACATGGACAGTTAAAAATGTCTTTTGGCATGGCAGGTATTGCAGTCAAGGCACTGCACTGCACATAGAGCCCAAAGAATTTATTTGCTGGTCTTTTTAAAATAAATCCATGCATGGCTCATATTTGACATCAGTTTGGGAAGCACAGGTGAGTTTGAGAGTATTGTATTGACAGTCCCCACTAATCTTGCTTGCATGAGGTGGTGAAACAACGTCATGTAATCTCCCCAGGCTCCTACTTGTTCATTTTTGTCTAACTGACATTAATTATAAGCATGGCATTTGTATGTATTTAAACTTTGCCAACCTGTAAATTATTCACCAGATAAAATGTCAGTTTTACATGAATATCCCTAAAGATAATTACACCATCACAGAAAAGGAAGATAATGGAAAAGTTCATTACAGTACAAATCACCCAAGTCCCAGAACAAATTGAGTTCTTGTTTGTGTAGGCAGAAACTTGGATACATCTGCAGGTTTTTTCTTTCACTGTTGTTCAGTCAAGTTAACTTTTTTTTTTTTAAAAAAAAAAGTGCGTGGAGGGGACGGGACTTGGCGACTTGTGCAATTAGAAGTATGCAAATGATTTTGTAGGCCCAAATCGCACAGATGGATTGAGAGATCAGTTTTTCTTTGACCTGACTCTGCATCTACTTTTCAGTCCTCTCTAGGAACAGTTTAATCCAGAAGGAAACAGTTTAGTCTGAAGTTTGAGTGCTGGGCCCTTGTGAAAACACGTTGTAGAAATCTGTATTACAAATTATAAGATTTGTGTGAATTAAATATGAATATAAGGGTGTGGCAGCACCAGAAAAGAAATGACAGAAGGATAGATGAAGCAAGGTTTGTTGGCACTTAAAGGATCAACAAGATCACAGCACAGTTGCATAAAGGTTTCCAAGACCCAAGAATAGGAAAACAAGCAGTGGTGAAATAACGCACAGACAAAAGCTGTTAGGATTGAGGATGGAGGGGAAAGAAAAGACCAGGATTGCAACAAAACAAAATAAAGAGACAAAAGACAGTGAGTAAATCAGTGATATTTTTTTTATTCCCTTAGGACTGGCACAGAATGGAGGGTCTGAAGGTCAGAATCACTGTCAACTCTCCAGAGATGTGAAAAACATAACCGTATTTCACCTCCTTCACAAGAACAGCCCTGGTGATGTGAAATCTTAGTAGGTGGCATCTCTTCTGCTCCATGACAGTGTAAGTGATAAAAAGCAGATTACTTCCGTGTGTGTGTGTGTTGGTGCTTGCAAGTGTGTGGGTATAAGAAAATGCATGATCATTATTATTATTAAATATGATCATCTTCCTCTCTTATACGGCCCCATATGAAACTTTTCCATGTTATTTTAGCTTTGTTGCTACAGTATTGCTGGGATATCCTAAGTAAATATTGCTGTAGCCTCAAAAGTTGCCCTGGTTCTGTTGTCTCAGTTCTCAGTGCTTGTGTTGGTATGTGAAACATCAGAATGGATTGAGAAGGTATGGCAAAAGAAAAATTTTCAGCTGCTTATATAAGATGGGTAGAAATCTTGTGGATGCAAGTCTGTAAAAATTTTCATCTAATTAAGTCTTTTCTGATAGCATTTGGTCCAGGGAAGGGAGGAGATCACTGTTGCAAGCAAGCTAAAAGACTTGTGCAATAGTTAAGTTCTAGCAGTTTTTTTTTTTTTTTTTTTTAAAAAAAAGGGCCATATAACAAATAGAATCCTTTTTTAGCCTCATTCTGTATGTATTATAGTAATTGCATACATGTAACATACATATAATATATTTATATATATATATAAAAAATAAATATATATATATTTATATATATAAATATATATATATATATAAAAATATACATATATTTATGACTTAGGTCATAAAAACAGAAGTCTACCTATATTATTCAAAGCACTGCATCCACACTTTGTCACAGATACCACTGTTCCTTCTGACAATCCTATATTACATGACCATGTTCTCTTCCATAGGAGGAGTGCTGTTCCAGCCTGTAAATCCACACTTTCCTTTGGCCTGTGTGCTACTCATAAATTAGAAAAAATGACACAACATATAGTACAGAGTTACAATTGTCACACTGTTAGAGGCAAAAGTCAGAGCTGTATAATCCAAACTGCTGTTTCTCACTATAGAAAACAAATAAATCCCTCTTTATTATAAAATTTCTCATCTCAGTGATGGGATAGTGCCTAATTTCAATGTTGTTTTGTCTCATGTTTAACATGTGTTAAACATAGTTGATCCACTACCAGAAGTCTGGGTAGAATTACTTTAAAGGTCTTGCTTTTTATCTAAATTTCTCTTGTGGGCAGGATCACTTATTATTTAAAATTTAATTTTCTAATGACTTCTGAAGTTTACAGATTTATTTTTTTCTCTCCATTAAATGAGGATTCCTAGCTGATCATCCACACTCCTGAAGGAAGAAGGAAAATTTGTAAGTGCTTATGATGCTTTTTGTACAACCCAGATGTCATTGCCAATAGATGAACTGTTTATTTCTAATAAATTAGAAAAATGGTTGGTGCAAGATCCAGAGGCTTGGGTAAAGGTTTGTATTGGGCAGAAATGCAAATTGAAACAAATTACAAAAGCAACAAACAAACAAACAAAAAACAACAGTGAAACACACCACCAAACCAACACCCTAATATTCTTTTTGAAGTAAGGTTTAGGTGCAGTTGTCTGTTATAGGACTTTTGATATTGATGAACTCCTTTCTGACTGGCAGCAGTACTGAAGACAATAAAATTCTCTGCTTTGTATTTGTATAAATAAATATCAAATAGTTTGTTGCTTACTTGTTTTAGAACATTTTAAGAAATCCTTTTTATATGTGCTCACAATTCCACTGACACGCAAAGGGCTCTCTACCTGTGAATATTAACTTTCAGAATTAGGGTGATATATGGGTCATTAATTTATAAATAATTGAAATTCCACTTTGCTGTTGTGGAATCATGAGAGTATAGAGAGTTCAAAGTGTCTAAAGCAGATCTGTAAAAGATGTTTCTGTAATGTCTGTAATGTATCTTACGTACTTGCATCACAATTAGAGTTAAAAGGTATGAAAATGTCAAAAGCTAGATATTTCAAGACTGGCAAAACACTTTTTTCCCCTTCTCTTTATTCAGTTGAGCTATTTGTTTAGCATCTCTAATTACAATGACTTTTAAAAGTACTCATTGTGTAGCTAATCTTCTGGCATGTAGAATTTTCTCATATTTAGATGCACAACTACAGAGTTCTTGCTGTGAAACATATCGAATATGAAATTGGGCTATGCTCCTTGATTATAGTTCTCCAGTTACATGATAATTACAGGTTGCAATTACAGGTATCAAAATTAATTACATTTCAGTTGCACTGTTTTACACAATGATGCTGTTATTTACATGAAATTGTAAAAATGCTTGGAAATACATAGATAGAAAATATGACAATTTCTCTTCTCCCAGAGTCTTCATTTGCAATTCAGTCAACATTTAAAGTGAAGATGTTTGAGGAAATATAACAGCATAGAAGACAAAATGTGTGTTCATTCTATTTAATTAATGGAATAATTTAGTCCAGCTCCTGATCAGAGCAAAGACCTTTTTGTTGTATGCATATATCAGTGGCTTGGGTAATGAATGTGAAGTTGCTGAATGAAGAATTGGGCAAGATGAAAAGCTATTATTTCAGAACCTCCAGTTGTTTGGAGGCAGCTGCTTGAGCAAAAATTCCTGAGAGGTTTGCTTTCCTTGGGTACCTGGAAATTTCAATTGGCCTTGCCACTGTTTCCCTCCCTCAGCTACTTTCAGCATTAGCACTCTTTTAATGGCACTGCAAATGTATTAGGTATAAATTTAACACACGCGTGTTGTTTATTTTTTTTCTGACTTCATTTACTCGTTATCTGTTGTTTGATGCTCAAGCACGATGAGGACCATAGCATCAGTATTTTTAGCATTTTATTTATGTAGCATGATTTGATTGACTTTTTTTCCTTTATGTAATATTGTCTTATTTGCATGTGTTTTTAAGCCAGCTGTCATTAAAATAAATGATGGTGCTTTTACATTCACTTGAATGGCAGTTGGTGTCAAAACAAAATTTGTTACAATTTATTTTACCTTGTAATGAAACTTGCAATACTATATTTGCTGCATAACCAAGAACATTATGAAAATTAACCACTGCACCTGCTCAGTACTTAATATTCATTCTTGCATAAAAATATCTAGCTCACTTCGATTTTCCACACTACACCTAAAGACTGTCTCTGTTTTGAGGATGCTTAGCAGACAAAATCTAGTCAATTTAATATAGGGCCTCTCTTATTTAGGGAGCTGAAACGGCGCAAAAGTCAGGTTGTGGTCATGTTTTGTGCCATTCCAATATGCAAAACCATTTAATGGATTTCAGTATTTTTCTCCAATACCATGTTTTGACAGACTTAAGTCTGCTGAGATCAGTCCATTCAGACAGTAACTCTTAAAATCTGCATCCATAAAAAAAGCACCAGCTCAGCCTAACACCTCATACTGCTGCTACCAAATAAAACCCAAGACAATAGCATTTTGAGGCTAATGAATCCTTTTTCTAAATGAGATGTCACTAAGCAGTTATTAAGTATATCATAGTCATGACAAGTTTTTATATATTTTAATCTCAAACCACGGTTACTTGCAGAACACTGAAGATTACATAGCATTTCTAAATACATCTAATCCCCAGAGTCACTGAAGCTTGTGACACTTTATAAGCATTCTTATTAAATCTGCAGAACTGCTGTCTGATTTTGCTTTGCCAGACTGTGCAAGTAGATAACAGTGTGGAAGGGCGGGTATGTCCATAAAGAAAAGTGAATATCAGGGAAAATTGAAATAATACATGATGAAATGGAAACGTGCTTTAGAAACGTATCTGTATGTTGTCTCAGGGTCAGATTATGCATGTCCATATGAGTAGTATAAAAAAACTAAATTGAATTATTGAGCCTGACTTCATATGTTTGAGGTGAGCAGAGTACAAACGGATTTTACACCTCAGCTCCATCAACACTGATTTTGGGATTAAGATACGGTTTTCCCTAAACTGCCATATATATATATATGTATAAATAAACACATATGTATACATATATAATGACAGCATTCTTGTTTTACTGTTAAAGTGAAATAGGCATCCTTCTGATCTCTTGCATTGCTGATGCCCACTCTTTAGTTAATAGATTTGTGCGTGTTGTGATATACACACGTTCACACAGACTAAAATGCTGCTTAATGTGTTTTCATACTGCAGATGGTATTCAATAGCAAAGATTAGTTTTGTCTTCAAAAAAACACCTTAAAACCTCTGGAAAATAAAAATCTCTGGGGAACAGAGGGAAATATTACTAGACAAAGAAAGTTGAGAATAGAGGAAAGTATTACTAGGCTAATTATCAAAATGATAAGTTTTAGTAGGTTTTCTGAGAAATTCTCTTCAGTTCTATTTAATCTGTTGCCATTTAGCACACCCAGTGAATTGTGTTTTAATGGTCCCCAGTAAATGTTTTCCCTCTTTTTGTCAGTAAAATGGAGCATGGAACAGGGCTAGGCATGGAAAAGGAGTGGAGTCTGTACCATCTGCTGAACCATAACTCGATTAGGAGCAGGAGTCTTCATAAATTGGAGGCTTGTTGTAAGATGTGTCCTTTGAATAGAATTAGGTTTTGCCCAAATTACATTATGAACATGAAGAATGATTATAGGCAAGCCCCAAGACTAAAAAAGATTAATTACAGGCCTATTATTAGAAGCTTCTTTTGCATAATCCTATTAGTTTAATCATATGCTCATTTTTCCCCATATGTGTGGGAGCATATTTACCAATTTTATGTAATTGAATACACTCCTTTTTATTTTATTTTTGTTGGTTTATTTTAGCTTTATTTGCCAACATCATTTCAGTCTCTTCTCCCTCTCCAAAGATGGATTTACTTTAGATATTACACAGCACAGTTAATTACAAGGAACAAGTGACTACACAGAGCATTAGGCTTCCACTCTCTTTTCTGTAGTGACTCACTCTGTTGGTACATTGGGGTTATTAAAAAGGAAACAAATTGTGTAAAAGGTTGGGTTTGGTGCTTTATTAGATTTATCATTTACAATCTAACAATTAGATAAAGTATCAGCTGTCTATCACAGTATCACTCAATATCATCAGCTCTGTTTTCTGCTTTCAAGTGGTTTATTTGGGTGACACGGTACGTTTCTTAGAAATCATTACAGAGATGTTCTTTCGATAAGTTAAGTGTATTGAACATTAGATCTTAGGGTAAGATTGACAATCTGTTGGGTTTTTCTCTCTTCCGACTGTGGTTAGCATCCCTCTGGCTGTCAGACTCAACGTAGATTTCGTGCAAAACTCCTATTCAAGATGCTACAGCTTGTGGCATGCTAATGTACCAGAGACAGATACTTGTTCATAAAGAATACTAATGACAGCATTGAGAAAAAAAAAATACAGGAAATTGTTTTATATATTTGGCACAGGGTATGGATGGGGACATAATGAACTGGACTGGTCATTAGCTTCTTGGTGGATGGGAGTTTTCTACTGTGGGCACTTGCAGAGACTAGGTTGCTGGGTAGGGGGAGGAGTCTGTGCAGGAGCTCCTTCATACTTTGTATGTTGAGCTTTCCAAATGCCAGTCTGCATACTAATTCTTTCTATTGGAAACTGTCATTCCTGGATTTGGTACAAAGTTGTCCCCCCTTTTTTTTTTCTTTGCTGAAGGAGATAATAAGCTGTAGAAAATAGTGTTTTTGTTTGTTTGTTCTGTTTTGTTTTAAAAAAAAAGGTTCATGAAATACCTTACATTTCTCCTCCTTTCTTTCTCCACATAAATAGTTGGTCTTCCTCTTTCCACTTAATAGAATGTGCCTACTTGGAGACGAAAATTGCAGAAGATACAGCAGGATTAATCAAAATGTAATAAATCTGTTTCCAAATGATTGCATGCTTGCCAGGTTTTTATGTCAGGCAGAACAAAAGCCATAGGTCTATAGCTTTTGAGATTTCAATGATTTCTTAGCTAGTAAAGTAATAACTGAATGTTGTTAGCTCTGGGGCAGTTTGTTTCCAGAGTGCACCCTAGTATTAAAAAAAGAAAAAAAAAAGAAAAAAAAAAAAAAGAGCAAACAAACAAAAGAACATCTTTGGTTATTCTAATCTAAAAAATGTTTACAAAAATCACCTGGCTATCCATCAAACCAAGAAGCTTTTCTGTAGTGTTTTCAGTGAAGAGAAGCTGTTGGTTCATGTAAATGGGAGAACAGAATCTATTTGGTATTCCCCAGCAGTAAAATCAAACAATTCCCAGAGTAACCTCTCCGTTGCTGTTTGATCAGTCTTTTCACTATCTGTCACTGCTGAAAGAATATTCAGCTTCTAGCTTTTTTTTTTTTTTCTAGTGTATAAATACAGGCATATACTATATATTTTAGGCATATACAGTTGTGGGTATATACTGTAGGTATATATTACATATATATGTACAGTTTTAAGACATAGAAAGCAACTGTATTTTTTTTGTTTGTTTGCTTTGTTTTGTTTTACAGATGTGATTTATCTCCCTTCTCTCCTTCTCCACCTCCCTCCTCCCCCCCACCCCCCCAAATCTACAAAGGGGGGATTAAGGAAGTTTTTTTTCTTTTTACAAATCCGTTTTGTATTTGGCCTGAGAATGCAAGGTCAGCTCAACAGTTTGCATCAATGGCATAAACAGTGGTGTACAGAAGTATTTGCTTGTATGTTCCGTAAATCAAAAATGTTAACGTTTGCCCAAATTGTGGTCACCAGGTTGTTGTATTTCCTCTTTCAAACCATGACCTTTTAGCAAAAGAATAGAAAGCAGAGCAAAGTGGTGAAAGCATTATAGTGAGAGAGTAACACACAGCCAGCAAGGAAGAGAGGCTGTTAGGTAAGCACAAGGCAAGTCATATTTAGGAGGAAGTTGGTGAAGTTCCTAGAGGAACACGTCCTCAGGTGGTTTGGTTCCTTACGTTCCCAGAGGAGGACAACTTAATCTGGTGGTTTGTTGGTTTGCTTTGCCTCTGAGCTGTATGCTTGATAAGTAACACTTGTTTCAGGCAGTCTTTTCACACAGGGTCTCTGTTATTTTAATGAACTTGCAACATTTTGCTGAGGTAAATTGTAGCAGCATGTCTATAGGAGAAAGGGACAGTTGCTTTCTTCATTTCCTTGTTTTCCCTACCCTAAAGGAGGAATTACCACTCTTCCTGAAGTGCCTCTGATTGAAGCTTCTTGGCTGAGAGTTCGAAAGAGTTTCCCTGTTCTCAAAGTCTTGCTATGTTATTTCATTTAGCAAATGCCTTGATTTCTTTTCTGTCTGGCTGGTAAAAACTCTGCAAGGAGATTGATCTACCTTCAGTTTGTTATTCTTTCTTATTAAAGCAAAGAAATTGTTTTTGTGTGCTGGCTTTGCAATATATGCATGTACCTGGATGTATTCCCTTCTCTATCAAGAAATGAAACTTCAATAAGTTTAGCCATACTGAATTAGCATTAACTTCAGCTAACTGGGTGAACATGTGGAGCAAAGGCAAGCTTTAGAAGTGTGAAGGATACATACTTGTCTACACTGTGGTTTTCTACACTATCCCTAAACGTATGCCTGTGGTTTCACTGCTACCCCGGCTGTCATTGACAGCAATTCTTATAGGCCATAAATAAACTCAATGTGAACTTGTAAAATAAGAAAAAAAATGGTTTGTGTTGGGGTGAGTAAATGCAACAAAGACAAAAGCTGTACGTGTTGTACTTGCCAGATCACAGCCTTGATCTTGGGTATGGGTCTGTACAGACCTAAGCGTATGGGTCTGCACAGATCTAAGCCCTAGGTTCCTGCTTGACAAAACAAGTAACACAACCTTAAAACTTCCTGAAGTAAATAGCCATATCTGTGCAAAATATTCTGATAAAAAAGTATGGAATTAGTGAACAATACATAGTACTTTTTGCCTTTTTGTTTTCCCCTGAAATAAAGCATGTCCTCAAAATCAATATTGCTGGAGGTGCTATGCTGCACCTTTAATAGGCAGGGTGGAATGGAGATATCTGCAAAACAGCCTAATCCTGGTGGGACTGAAGAGCTACCAGGCATAGAGTGGGGATTTCTGGCAGTCTGTTTTAATTTAATTTAATTATGACTGTCTTCTTAACTTCTGCAGCAGAATTAGAAGTCTTTGCAGTATTGCACAGCACAAATGCCCAAGTCTAATGTACTCTTGAAGGCTGTGATGGTACTGTAAAGTGGTTTGCTTGCAGAAAGAAGTCTTACCAATATATCAAATGACTGTTTTGCAACCTGTGTATTTTAAATATCAAAGTTTGGTGCATTGTATTGCATTTGGTCCATACTTTACCTCTGCCTATTCGTTGTGATCAACAATATAACTCAAGCTGACCAGGAGCCTGAGAGGTTTTTGTCTGTAGTATTCAAAAGCTGAAGTGAAGATAATTTGTAGAGTAATGATAATTGAAGTTTTCTGAGAGGAAAATTAACTGTGGCACTACAGGGGCTAAGCTTATCACCCAAGAAGAGCCAAATCTTCAAACAAGCATCAAGAGCAAATCTGTGCCTCTCTGCAGAGCATTTATACTAGATGAAAGCCTCACCCCAACCATAAGTACGACTTTTTGAACTGCTTTATACAGCAATATTAAGGATACATAAAACAGTGAAATTTGTAGGATATAAAATAATATGACATTAAGAGAGAGACTGTTTTCCAGCAGTTATCATCACTGAAAAACTCTCGTGTTAAAATTGGTGTGTGGTGGTTCTGTTTCTTCAAAATTTAGTAAGAAACATAGAAAAAAGTTTAATTAGACACATGTTCAGCTGAATTACCTCATTATTATTATTCTAATAATTGGAGCTAATTCTAGGTTTAATATTAGCAATACCAGAGAGAACTTGTTTCTTAACATTATTTTTTTTGTGCAGTTTTTTTCCCTGTACCTTGGGAAATTTATAGATGCTCAACCTCACATTAACACAGATTTCAAAAGTAGTTTTGTGTTGGAATAAAGAGCTTCTAAAAATCTTATTTTCTATCTAGTGTAAAACTTCTTATAAAAAAAGACAGGAAGTCTTTTTTACATCTGTGTCATGAGAGATTCCCTTAGTCAGTTTGCTCTGCTTTCATGGTCTCTTCTACAGTAATGGGAAAAAAAATGTAAGGTTGTGGGAAAAAGAAAAAAAAAATAAAATCGTATGGAAGCCTAATTGTGAAACATCACAGTTTAGCAGCATGATTTGTAAACAGTAAAGTATTGCTTCTGTTTTAAGGAATTTAAAGTAGATTTTAAGGATTTTGAGTTGATGTATCTAAAGAAAGTCACTTTTCTTCCTTCATGATGTCAAAACAAGATATAATTGACATTATTATATTAAAGGATAGGTGAGTAGATTCCTGTATCAGAGATAACAAATTTATCTTGACATTGACTTTTTAATTGCTCTTTTTGTATAGAAAACTTCATACTCTGAGAAACTCTAAACTAGCAATATTTATAAAGACTCCCAGCCTGCTTTGAAAGTCCAACTGTACAAATGTAGCAGCGCAGAATGTCCTTGGAGATCTTCCAATCTAGCCATCAAATAAACCTTTTATTCCTCTTAAACCAGCTGTTAGGAAGCAGAGAGAAACAGGATGTTTTATGATGCTGATTAAAGCAGTAATCTAGCGTCTGCTTTATTCAACATATAAAGATACGCTGATGAAACAGGGATAAGCAGTCAAATTATTGCCTCAGGTTAACAAACCTGCAATCAGTTCTTTTTTTTTTTTTTTTAGACCCCTTGAACAACTATATTTTAGTCTAACCAGATGTTTGAGCATTTTAGTTTAATCATTGCTAGATATTCAGTGACGAGAGATTTCAGCATTTGAAGGCCTGACCTTAATTTCTGAAAATCAGATTTCAATGCAAACTTTGTGTGTAAGGAATGAAAACTCAGATGTTAATTATGATTGCTTTAGCATCTGTGAACCACAGTGAAGTCTTTAAAAGTGTGTTGATTGCATTTCACACAAGTACAGTAATCTGTCCAAATCTATAAAATTGCAGGCGCATGGCCACAGATGTCTTAATTTAGAATATTTTGAAAAGTTTTGAGGTCTTCCTTTAAGTAGGCTTCAATGCTGCATTGTTGTGTTTTTTTTTGTGTGTGGTAAAATCTTGATAAAAATCATCCTTGAATTAATATTCTTTAACAGTATCTATGTTTTGATGTAGTTACTATCTTTAATCCTCATTAATGAGGGAAAACACGTCAATATGATGAATGTAATCTTCTGTTCTACTTTCTTCAAGAATCATGTAGAAAAAAAGAATTGAATTCCTCTTCTCATTGTAGTAACTTTCCATCTGTTTGCTCTTCTGCTTGTATATGGGGATTAAGTACTAATAATGGTGATTAGAAGATTTCTTTATATCTTCAGACCAGCTGAAACACTTCTTGATCATTTCCAAAAGGAAAGTGGTAAAGTAACTCTTTATGAATGGATGGCAGGACATCACTGAAAAGAAATATACCTGAAATGTATTGTTATTTCCAGCTAATGAAGGACTCTGAGTAGCCTTGCTGACTCCATTCAAAATCTTTCTTCCAACTCTGTTAAAAGAGCGCTTTAGCGCTTTCCATAAAGTTTCAAAAGATTAGCCTGTTTCTCTTCAGAAACACACCCACAATCCAAATGTGTAAAAAAAAAAAAATAGTTGGAAGGAAAATAGGTGCATCATCTGCAAACGTTAATTAAAATCTGGTTTAAAATCTGTTTTTATTAAAATGGGAAGAAAAACCTCATTTCTAGGTACATGGACTGCAGAATGCATAGCAACTGTTGAGTCAGACACAGACTCTAACCCCCATTTTAGGCTTAATGGGCTAGAACATGTATTAGCATGGCCATCCTTACCTTTCTTGCTTACCAAAGGCATAGCAGATTAAAAGTGTCCCTTCAGTGCAGAGCAGCCATATTATTTTACTCTGAGATATTAGGAGTGATGAATGTTCTGATACCTGCACCAGGTTATTACACCAGCATGCAGTGTATGCTAACGGGATATGTAGAATTTCTGTGAAAGAAAGTTTCAGAAGAAACTCAGTTGATCTGTTCTACTAGACCACTTCCATTTTACCACAAAGCTTTTTCAGAAGATAACAGTGAATTTATGTTTTTTATATTAGCTTTTACATTACCACCTCCTCCTGGGAATTATACTTATCTTCAACACTGTCACACTCTTCTCAGGCAGAAGTCTGCTCCTGGGGGTGGCTTCCTTCATTTGTACGCCAGGGTTGTTCCGTAGTTCACTGTAGTACCAAAAAAATACGGAAAACATTTTGTTAGGGAAGTCACAGACAGTCATTTTATACCTGTTGCTCTATGCTAAAAAGAAACATGGTGGGCAGAGTAGGCTTAGTAAAGGTACCCACTGGGACTGGCACATTTTACTTCTAGCTGCTCATTAACTTCCAAGCAAAATGTTTTAATAATGGCAGAGGGAGATAGACGTGTGCAGTTTCTTTTGGTGGGATTAATTTGGTCTGAAATATTTCTTTTTTGTGTCACCCCCATTAGTGCTCTCAGGCAGGTCAGCTCAGTGGAAATGTGGGAAATACCAAATCTCCTATTACCTTGTCCAGCACAGTATTTATTGTGCGATGTATAGTCGGGTGGTTGGATGTCTGTATATGTAGGTGTGGTACACAAATGCTGCTTCCAGCAGTCGTCATTTAAGATCTTATTATCTAAGCGGGCTTATAACAAGACAGTTGTAAGTATGATGAATTTCCAGACAGTAAGATCAATAATGCTGTGCCATTTCTTTAATAACTTCCTGCTGATGCTTTACATAATGATCCATTTTTAACAGAAATTAAAAAGTACACATTCTTTGGATCCTGAAAAGGCACAACACAGGCATACACTGTGGTGTTTGGTTCCATTTGTTGTTGGAGAACAAAAGTTTTAAAATACAGTAGAGAGGAAGTCTAATGTACTTGAAACAAAGTGCAGATTTCCTAAGAACTGAAGAGTTGTTTGCAGCAAAGTGAGCAATGCAGATCTTGTATTCAAGGATGCTGGCAGCAAAAGCAGTCCAGTGTAGGAAGTCAGACAAATACTTCTTTATCATCAACAGTCTAGGCTGTGCTGGGACTTCATATATAGAAGGAACATGTTTTCCCTGCAGTGATGTCATTTTATATGAAATGCTGTTTGTACTTGTAGCAAACAACTTAAAATGCAGTCCTTTTTAATGTAGACTGCCCGCAAAAGTTTACAAAGGAGAAAAAAAATAGTTGGCTGAGAGTGACTGAAACTTTTATGGTATACGTGTTTACGTTTATACCTTTTCTTTAAAAGCATTATACTTAATCCGAAGATTAATTTACCTTGATTATTTTTCCTCTAGTAATAAAATTAAAGTTTCCTTCATTATCTAATACTAATCAACTTTGTGTTGAGACTCAGAGGTCTTCAAATCTGGGTAAATAATTTCTAGTTGCAAAGCTAACAACTGCATGTAGCTATTTCAAATTAAATATATGGAAAATAACGTTTAAAATAATGCCAGTTCTTGTTTAGTTTTCTAATTTCATTTAAAAATGAAAAAATGCAAGGGTATGAGAGTTCAAATACTATCTGCCTGAAATCAACACTTTGTGTAGGGGTGGGGTTATGTGCATGTAGCTGTAAGGGTGGCTTATTGTGTTTAGTTACAGATGAGTGTTTAGAAAATTAGAGGTATTAACATTTTGTGCATGTTGAATACTGTGGTTTAGCTGTTTTGTTGCTGATATTGATCCTGTAGTTAGAGTTCACTAATTCCAATTAATTACATCATTAATGAATCAGCTCATCACTCTGATCTTGACCCGACTTTAAACCTCAACCACTGAGCAGTTTCTCCCTGTGGCAGTAAGGAATCTTTCATTAAGTTCAGCAAATATGTACATCGTAACGTTTCTGTTTTGAAAAAGTGAAATAAATTATTAAGGAATGTTGATGCTTTAGCTTTTGTAGCTTGGCAATGTGTTCGAAAAGAAACCAGCATGTTCTGAGCATTGTGCACATTAACGCTTGTAAGCTTTATGAGTCCAAGGACAGTCTTCAGTCTTTTCACATGTGGTACCCTGTGTGAATGAGAAAAAATAGGAAAAGTCAGTCACTTGAACAGAGACCATTCAATATGGTCATTTGTTCAAAGGAGCCAGAGCCCATTGCTTCAGCTATATTCAAGTGTGCAGTAGGTGTTAAATTGCAGTGAGCAGTGATGGTCACGCTAGGAATTAGTGTTAACCAAAATAAATAAATGTAAATTCCACATTTTTGAGTCACTAAAATCTTCCTTCATATCAGGAGAGTTACACAGCAGTCATAAAATTTTAGATACATTAAGAAGAGCTGAGAATAAGCATATAGCAAAACACCAGAGAAATGAGCAGTTGCCTTTTTTTTTTTTCCTTGCATCTTCCATAACATGGGAAGGAACAAAGTCCTAAATAAATTTGCAGAAAAACTAAGCTGAAGAACTCCTTAACAAACAGCATGTTAAAGAAATTTAGAGATTCTATCCTGCATAGGAACAGTCAGGTCTGATTTTGTACAACTAGGTAATCAAGGGTGGCCAGAAGTACGTTTCCATAACAATTTCTCTGTGCGCTTAGCTGCATTATGCTTGTACCAACTTAAGCTTTCGTGTCTATCAGGAAAAGGCATGACAGGTGTGTGCTGCACCCACATTTGGATTAATACAATATATATATGGTGCAAAGATCAAATGAATTATTTTCTTCTCAAATGCTTTGGAGGAACACAGATCACTGTTAAAGTTTTGAGGATCTCACACCTTTTTTTTTTCTTTTTTTTTCACTGTAGTAATTCATATATATTGTCAGCCCCTTCCATAATTTTAATTTCAGGTGAGGCTGTCGTCCTTCCCCTCTCCCCGCCTTGACCCAGCCGTGCTTAAAAGGTTGTCTCAGGACTTTACTTTTGATATGAGCTCAATTTCTTATTTAAATTATTAGTGATCAACGTATATTGATTTGATTTTGCACTAGTATTTATACTTTTTTTTAAAAAAAAAAAAATCTTATTATTATTCTAGTAGAATATAATATCTGCCTTTTCACAGACACAGTGTGTGGAATGTTCATACAGAAATAGGAACAATCTTCATCACAAATGATTCTGTTGCCAGTTTCCTTCTGAGATTTTTACTCCAGCAGAACTACACATAGTTTAGTTTAATGGGTTGAGTTGAATAAGAATTAAAGCTCCATGCCATTTTTTGGACAAAAATATATTTGTAAGCAAAATACACACATGCTCTTAACTGCACCTCAAAATTTAACTGAAATACTGAATGAAATTGCATGTTATCTTAAAAATATTGTGAGAAGGAAATGTAATTTTTGGACACGTTTTTGTAAGAGTAGGGTGTACTCTTGGGGGTGTAGCTGGAAGCTTCCTTGTGAAACTAATGGTAAGGATATGAAGTCATTGGCTGTGAGAGAGTAGCTTCTGTCATACTGATGAATAACTCCTGCCAGAGGGTTACTGCCCTTCCATTTAAAACACAGAAGCAGAATATGCCCATCTGATGCAGACATGTTATTTGCATTCTCAGTATTTTCCTCTGGCCCCCCAGAGTTGCTGCAGTCCCTTGCAGTAGGGCAGTCAAGTACCAGAAGCCAAGTACTGGTAGGTATTACCTGGGGGTTAGATCCCAGGATGTGGCAGGGTGGAGACGGGTAAGTGAACAAACTGAACGGAAGTGTGTGAAAAAGTCTCTTGTAGTAAAAAGTGCAGCCACACAATGCTTTGTGACCACAGAACACACAAATTCAATCTATTTAGCAGCTGTGTTACCAGTGCCTAGGCCTGGACCTCCAAAACTGCTCCAGCCTAGAGGTGTTGGGAGAAATGAGTTTGCTCTTATCCCATGAAATAATTTATATGTTGGTTCCCAAAGCTCACATTTTGGGTTATATTGCAAATTGCACCAAGCGTGAGGTGCATATTCCACCTGAATATGGAAAGCAGGGTTCAAGAGTAGCCAATTGTAATTATCTTTACACTTAACTGTAAGTATTTGATAAAGCAAGGGATAAGTGCTACTAGCATTTTTGTGGTTTTGATATATTAGGGTCATTTTTTTCAAAGTTACCTTTGGTTTAAAAAAAGTAAATAAAAATTTGCTGTATTTCTCAGTCTCAGGACCAATCAGATGGATCTAGAAACCTCCTCCAGTAATTATGGATTACTGCTGACTGCCAGTTGTTCGTATGTAAAATAATTTTTTCTGCTTTTGTAAGTTTTTTTTCTTTTTTTTCTTTTTTAAGTTTTGCTGTTGCAGTACCTTAAAAATTCTCTCTAAATGCCTTTGCTCTTTCTGATAATCCAGTTGATGAGGCAAATGTATAAAAATCACACTAATGTAGGCTGAGACATGTCCCATATTAGCTTGTTTCCCTAGTCAGAAAGCCATAGAGCACTTAATCCTACAGCCTTCTTGAGAGAATATATAACGATATTATGTTTGCTCAGATAGATTTTATTTAATCCTTTCAGAATATTGCATTAGATTAGGAGGCTCTGCGTACTCTTGTGTGTTTCTAGTAGGCAAAGGATGAAGTTGGAAAAATAGGTATTTAGCTTAAATTGACATCTAATAGGAAACTATTTTACTGAAACTCAGAAGTGGGTCTGTGTGTGATAAAGACTGCATCAGTTAGGCTTCCAATCAAAGAGCTGACTAAATTCTTCTTGAAGATATGATTAAGGATGTGTACTTTCACATCACTAGTGTAGCATTTTGTTTTTCTTCCACGTTACTAGCTTCACTACATGTGAATTGATTAACTTCTTTCGCAACGTGAAGTGGAACTTGTCCTGTGGCAGCCAGCTCTACAAAACTTAGGGTGAACAGCTAGCCGGCAAGAAGTCCGAAGCAATCTTGTCAGGGTAAGTGGTTTCAAAAATGCTCACCAAAACTATCATAAAACTTTCTAACTCTTGACACTGCAAAACTCTGCTGCATATCCCAACAAAGCAAAGCATGATTCGGAGTGAATTACTGCTTTTCTATTGGCTTTAATACTGCCTATATGATGGTGTTTATCAAGGTGGAACTTGTATGAAAATAATGGCGCTCTGTTGAAATCGTATGGGTAGAAAGGGACCCTCAGCAGGCAGTGGGAGGCTCCATAGGAGATCTCAAATGACGTACATTGTGAGTATGGTTGAGTTGGCTCAGGCATATCATACTGTGGAAATCAGAGGGGCTGGGTTTTGGAGAGCTCTCAGGAAGTGAAAGCAGCCCCTCTCTGCCCCAAAGTGGCCAAATCATTTCAATAGTTTAACAATAATTTTCTAGGAGAATCTAATCATTCTGATTCTACACACAACAGGCACACACAACTTTTAGATATGGACATATCTAAAGTGTTTCATAGACTGGCCATTTTACTTGTTTTTCTGTAGTGGGTAAGTGGATAATAGCTTTTTACCCAGTGTCTTAGCTGAAAATGGCTGGTATATGGTGCATGACTGGGGAAGGCATGAATATTTGTCTTGTTTTTACAGCTTGTTTTGGTGACTATTTGTCAGAATTGTTAACTGTTATTTTGGCTTTGGTAATGCACTTGGCCTGGATGTGCTTAGGAAAGTATCTGCATTATATTCTTGACTTCATATTCTTACTCCAAGTAATGAACAATAGACAGTGATATGCCAACAATATGCCTTTAGCTTGTCTGTGTATTCAGGCACTCCGTAACATCTGAATTCCTTACTTCTTTCTGCTTTGTGACCTAGAGTGAAAAACACATGAATAAACAGGCAGAGAAATAAATTAATTCTGGTCAGACTAAACTCAATGAAAATCTTCTAGGCAAAATTCAGCAAGTGATAAACAAAACATCTCTTGTTAACATGTTGTTATCATAAAATCTTGTCTTGAACAGTAATTAGTATTTAAGAATACATGGAAGTAAATGTGAACAGCTATTTAACTGTCTTTGTTTTTAAGGTGTCATAGACTTTTACTCCCATGTGGAAGAAAGTTTCTTATCAGAGCGCTCTCAGTTCATCCAGTTACTTGACTGCACTAGGGACCTACTTTTGGCACAGTGAACAACTGGTGCTACACACAGGGATAGCCACTGTCTGGTTCTTCAACAGATTTCTTGGAAATCTGCATTGCCAACATCTTATTTAGCAACAGCCCTCATTTCTGTGTTTCTCCTGTACTTTGCTAGGCTTTCATTTGTATCATGTTCTCTTATTATAAAGGCAAATGCACTTTGCTATAAATGTTGGAAAATGAGCAGTGGAAATGTCTTCCTGTTTGTAGAGTTTCTAATCAAAAGGGAAATTATTGAAAAAAAAATAACTTATTGTAATGATTGGAAAAGTCTTTACATGCAGAGATATAAATTTTTCTTTCTGAGGAAAGTATATGCTCTTTAATGAAAATGTGAAACAAGGATCTTTGCAATACATAATTACTATTATTGTTAATTGAGCCATCTTTTAGAATGTATTGAATCAGTAGGCCTCTGTTTTACTTTGCTTTTTAATCAGAACACTATATTAACTTTAAATCCTTTTGGAAAACCTATAGGGACAGTATTAGTCTGAATCAAAATGATAATGGAAATTGATGAGAGGAAAAATAGTACAATGTCGATGTGAGTAATAGCATTTAAAACAAAGGAAATGTCAAACAGATGTTTTTTATTAATGTTTTCTTTAGGATTGTATCATATACAAAAGGAAATGACACATCATTGAAGTATATTGAATGTCTAACTCAAACCAACAGCACAATTTACCTTATGTCATTAAGTCTTATACAAATAGTATTTTCCCACAAGGGGAATATTTACCTCTGCTTAAAATATGAAGTAATAAGTCTAATTGAAACAGGAGGTGTAATTTATTGTAAAGGTATTTTGTGTACCACTAGAATTTCCAATCAGCCTGGCTTTTGCATTCAGCAGCAGTTATAAATAGTTTACAATGTTCATAGATATTACAAAATCTATGTTGGACAGAAGGGGAAAAAAAATACAGTTATGGGTCATAATTAGCAGACTTGATGAATGATTTTTTTTTAAGTATGTGAATAGTAAAATAAATGGTTAAGAACCCTTAAGTTTTACTGCAGTCTCAGCAATGTTTTTGCTTTTGATGGATACTCGGAGAATAAAGGACGGTATTGTATTTGTCCACACTTTATGAGAAGGTTTGACTTCAAAATAAAGCAAATGGTTGTAGCAGTTTTTTTTTTCCAGTCAACAATTGTTGGTGGTGTGATTTCCTTCCACTAGGAAGGAACATGAACCTAGAAATGAGAATTATGTATTTAACAACTAAAATAAGGTGCTGTTCTTACTTCTCAGGGGTTGTTTTCATTTCATGTGCACACAAATAAAATTATTTGGTTCCACTAAAGTCAAATTCTTTACTGTTGTCATGACCTTTCTTGGCACAAGTTTTTACTTCGAAGTAATTTTTTTTCCCTTAAGTTAAATAGCTAGAGTCACATAGAGAGTTCTGGACAAGATTTTAAACAGTAAATTAAAACATTAAAAGTACATTTGAGATAAAACTCATTGCAAAAAGCCTTTCTACCTCTTGTAAAAATTTTGTTTAGATTAAAGAAAATTCTCCTTGTTAGAAAATTTATTACAGTCTTAAATGCTTTTGTATATCCAGCAGTATCAATCCTTCCAGGTTTATGGGCCTAGATTATTTTACCTTGAAGGGTCACATAATGCCTCATTGCACGTTTTTTCCAGTTTGGTTGCAGTAGATTTCTTCTCTGGTCTCCCGGTGCTATCTACCATTGCTCTTCTATTTCACTTTATTAAAAATAAATTTAAAAAACAAGTGAGAGAAAGGATATCCATTTAATATAAGCTCTGTTTATTTGCAATCTCAATTTTTAGCTGTGTACATTTTTCTTCTTTCCTCTACTCTTATTGCTCATGACATTAAACCATTTTCCTAGTTTCATGAATTTCTTTCACATGGTTTAACCTGTGGTAATTTTGATTGTTTTCATCATTAAACTGGGGAAAGTGTGTCAGTCATGTTCTGCTAATAAGAATATTAATCACATCTTTGTGACAGATTTTATTTCTACACAACACTGTGGTAATCCTAAAAATGTCTTTTAATACAGACTTGGAAGTTATTCCTATCTTTTGAAAATTATGCTGATTTATTAGAATATTTGGCAAAAATCACATCAGATTTTCATTAGTATAGTGAGAACAATCAAATTTCCCCTCTTCAAGCAGTTAATTAAGTTGACTGATCACTATAGTAAATTAATTTACTATATTAATATAGTAATTTAAATACTGATCACTATAGTAAATTAATTTACTATGGTTTAATGTACTAAAGGTTGTGAATGTAAGGAATAAAATCAGATTTAGGAAAGCCTTCCATATCTGTTGTTACTTACATAAGTTTCTACCACTGGAGAACATTTCTCTTTTCCCTGAGTTCATAAATTATTTTGTTCTTGAAGGCTCTGGGCCAAATGTATGTTTTATTTGCATGTACCAAATCGTGAACTTAGTTATTGACTCGTTGGTTTTCATGAGGAGTCCCCTACCTATATACCTGCAGTAATGGGAAAGGCAGTTTGTTACATCTGTAATGCTATCCCCTGTGAACATCTCATTTACCTGGGAGCCTGGTGAAGAGGGCAGGGAATGAAGACCTGAAAGGCAGCCTGGGTAAGTGAGGAGATGAAAGGTACTGACAGGTAAGTATTCTACATCTCCCAGTCTCATGGTATTGCTGCTATAGGGAACTTACTTTACGACAGATGTGTGGATGTTCACACAAACAGGCCACAAACAGGGACCTTGTTGATGTTTATCTGATAACCTGTCAGAAATGGTTTTGTTGAAAGGAGAACCTTGGTGACCTTCTTGTATGGAGAAGCAACAGGCAGGAAAACTACTGAGGGGTTTGCAGAATCACGTCATTTGCTGGAGCTTTCTCTGAAGGTCTAGGTAAGAAACAATATGATTTGTGAAAAGTTTTAAGCTCAGAGGAATCTGAGACCACTGTGAGCATTTGAAATCTACTGAGATATGCTTTTAAACCCTAGTATGCTGATCATATTTTTCATAACCTATGTTCACATTTCCTTTACTCTGCATCAATCTCTTCATCACATGCTGCTAGTGCTCTGTCCCAATTATTATAGTCTTCTCTTTCATGGGTATGTATATGCATTTATTTGAGGAAAAGATTAGGACTGGCATTTGTAGTGTGCGTGCAATGATGCTATTTCTCTAAAAATAAAAATAAAAAATAATTTCAGTCCTTCACTGGAAGTGACATCTAGAAGAGAAGGTGGTGAATTTGGCAGAAACTCAGGAAGAGCCGCAACAGAGAAGTTTCACTTTTAATTTACTGTGACTTCACTGGCAATCTCTACTTCTTTAACCTTATTAACTGGAAGAGACAGAACCGCCATGCAAGAGATAATGGAGAGAAATTGATGGCACTTGAACTCCCTGCTAATATGAACTCCCTGCTCTTTCTGAATGAAAGAGCTCCTTTGAAGACAGTGCAGCAATCGGATGACAGATTCTGTGATAGCTGGGCACTTTTTAATGGCTCAGCTCCGGAGGGGTCACAGATCCACAGCTGGAAATAAGGTAGCATTTCTGGAGGGACTTGAGTTCTCCTGCCTTAAAAGTCGTCTTCTATTCCTGGATGACTGCTCTGTAATTGAGTTAAAAGAGCAGCTATGTTGGTTCAATAGAGACCTTTTTATATAGAAGTAGTACCATTTATTCCTTAGAGGAACAAATATTCTGCTGGCAGAATGATGTTACATGGTACTATCTTCCCAAGCTAAGGAGAGGGAACCAATTATAGAAGCAAAAGATGAGAAGTGTAAGGAAATGGCTAACAGCTCAGTGAGCTGCAGTCTCAGTGTAGCACAGTTATGAAAATATTGACTTTGCCAGGTCTAGATAAAAACAGGTCTGGAGTTAACAGCCTGTGGCTATGCTCTTGTGGTGCCTCTCTCCATCTATCAGAGGTGTTCATGAGCCACTTACTAGAAGTGAAATTTTCTTTTCACTTGAGATTATGCCTTTGCAGACTGTAATTTCATGCCAAGAACTTCCGTGGATGTTTGGGGCTTATCTTTTAATCCTGCTTTGTTTACTTTGCTATTCTCTCTGCTCACAAGCGTTGTTGTTAATAATACAGAGAACAGGAACAGCAGAGACTTCACCACAGGCAAATTCACTAGAAAGTTTTCCTAGATAACTAAGGAACAAAGTTAGCAAGCTTTATCCATGTTTTTTCAGCCATAACTGATTTGAAGAAGTTAATGGCTGACTGGAGCAGGCTCCTAAGATTGCCAGCAGCCAGTGAGTTGCCTAAAACTCTATTAATTTATGCATGGTTTAGTAATTTCTGTTTCTCTTAGTTTATTTTTTTGGGGCTTCTGCTCAGTGTTTGTATGCTAGTTTCTATGCTAGACTCTTTTCCCAACAGTGGGAAAAGGTATTTTAGTCATGTTTGACCTCTGCAGATGACCTAAGAAGCTCCCTGCTGAAGGCTGCAGACATTTGAGGAGTGTCTGGCTGCCCCAGGCATCCAAGAAGACTTTTACTGCAGCTACAAAGTTCTGGTCATACTGACCACCATGCTACCCCCTTATGAACAGATTTGATTTTTGTATAGTGCTTAAATTCTTGGATGTCCTAGCAGAATGAAGCAAATGAAGCTACAGCTGTTTATCTGCAGCCTCCGCAAAGGAGAGTTACATAAATTGGAGGGAAAACAATCCAGGATTTTTGTCAAAAGTTGATCATGATGCTGAGTTTTCCAACTGTGTTTAGAAATTAAAAGTACATCTATTTAATAGATTGGAATCTGTCAGCTGTACCCAAATAAAACCCCTATTTAAATCAATGGGAGGTTTTACTGTAGAAAGTCAAATAGCAGGTAAAAGTGGTCTTACATGCCTCTGAAAACACCATCGCTCTTTTCAGAGGCGAATGTAATATACTCCAGAGGGTACATTTTCCCTTTATGAAACATGCATGACTTGTATTAGCCACTGTTTGTTGCGTCTGTGCTTAGTACTCCAGTGGTAGCTGAATAATTTAAAATTGCAGACATGAGTCATTAACTCTCCTATCTTCTATTGCTTTATCAGAAACTGACCTCTACTGATTCTGCAAAATGGACTGACTAAACAGCAGTTGTGAAGTTAGTTTCCAGCTATTCTGTAACAGACTTCACTTCTTTGGCTATTATAGGTGGCTTGTGAGAATAAAATCCAGTTCTTAGAGGATTCCCAGAACCTTTTAACAAAAGCGTGGTCACAGCAGAACTCTTGTTTTCTGTCAGCAGGTAGTGGTGGTACTCACCAGAGCAATAGGGAACACAAGAAATTTGGCATGTCTGTATTAAAACTACATTAACATTTAGAGAAATGGTCTCCACAGGCTGGTGATGTGAGAAAAATAAAATTGTAGAGCTACAAATTTTGTTTTCCCTTCCTGTAATAATTAGAAACCTGTTTTTTTTTTTTTTTCATGGAAAAACACCATATCTTGGTGTTGGAAGGAATAAGCAAAGAGTGAGAGTGCCAAACTGAAAGCTTCCCAAGGAATCAACATAGGCTGCCAGATGTGCTTTGGTATTTCACCAAAGCAAGGACATCTTTGGCCTTGTTAGCAAGCACTAGTCTGTTATCCATGTGACAGACATCAATTATAGGTGAAAGCATGTGTATTTGGGAGCTGATATTCTCCCATGGCTTGAGAATAATAACCTTGCTCTTGATGCCATTGTAGTAGTGACGCTTAGCACTGGAGCTGAATTGTAATGCTGCCAATGTGGCTGCTGCGGTGTGTGCTGAGCCCAGGCCGTGTACGCGGACGTCTGCTGTCAGACCGGGGCTGCCCCAGCCTCCTGGCTGATGCTCTCAGGGTCTGGAGAGGCTCAGAGCTGTGAATTATTCGTTCACAGTACACACCATGGAAAAAGTACTATGGGGTGAGAGCCACTCTGAATTTCGTGCTAATTCATGGGCATGCTGCTTGTTGTGAAAGTCTGGCGGCATGGGTGTGAAAGTCAAATATAAACATAATATACAAATTTCCTAAAATCTCTATTCCACAGTCTTGTGGAGACTGCTTAACACTGTTATTCAGCATGATGACAGCAATTTTTCAGAACTGGAAGGCAAAGGAGAGGTTACATTTTTCTGTGTGACTTTAGAAAAAACAAAACAAACCAAAAATGACTCCTGAATATATTTAAGTTTGACAGCTCAGTGTTTTATTCCTGCCCCCAGTCAGAGCAATGACTGCAGGTAAAATAACACAACAGGCTGTTTAAAATAATGCTTGGGGTTTTATTGTCTAAGGAGGGATTAATGGGCAAAAAGGCTTGCCATTCTGTCATTTTTCTTTTTAAAACCAGGTGTAAAGTGGAAATTATCTTAAGAAGCTGTGGAATATAAAATGAGGGTCCTCTGTGGGTTATATACCTATATTTAATTTAGTTTATAAATGCAGATATTTATGTATAATATACATGGAAAACACTACTTAATATCATAATCCGTATTTAAGGAGCAGATTTTATGATGTTCTTTAGCCATTCTGCTAAAAGGCTGTCATCTGTTAACCTCTGCAGGACCTTTTTCAAAAAGGTGTCCAATCACAGAACAGAAATAGTATTGTATTAACATTTACATTCACATTTACATTCCTGGTTTTCTTGGTCTTGTGACTGGCCTTTGGTGGTGTTTTCTGACCTGGGCACAGATCCCAGCCTCATTAATCTCCCTGGCCCATCTAATCTGAGCCTAAAGACTAAAATGTGCTTTCTATGTCAGGCATAGTTCACCTGAAGAACCTGTGTGCGTGCTGGAGGACAAGTCCTATGTTGTCAGCTGCATATTCATGATTTTCAGAATATGAATAATTATGTAGTGAAAGATGCACTAGGAGGAAAAGTGAGCAAGCTGTTTCCATATTTCTTATCTTCCTCTCTCAGAAAGCAAATAGTTAAGTTACTGTTTTTCATAGCATGGTTACAAAACAAGAAGGCAGAAGAGAGTTACTACAGATGGAAATAGTCTTTTTTTTTTTTTTTTTTAACATATGTTTTGTAAATCATTTGGTTTTCTAATTACCACTACAACACTTTTGTGCAATAGTTTCAGTAAATGATTTGTCTGAAGTTCCACAATGAATTACTGTCTGTATGTTTAGATGGACATAAGCTCCCTAGGAAGCCAAAACTAATAAGCAGGAAAAGATTAAATACAAGCTCCCCTGTGAGCCCTTTTTGCACTTACTTTCCAGATGTACAAATCTGCATTTTTCAAGTCAAGTTTCTTCAACAAATTTGGCTGTTTTATTAAAAGCAGTAGCACCGAAAATTTGGCAACTCTTATTGATTCTTTCCACTTCTTTGATAAGGCTACAAAATTTTTGTTTAGAGAATCGCCCTTATCATCTTTCTTCTGTTTTCTTTAGGAAAAGTACCAGGCAAGAAAAATCTGACCTAATAGCATCCAAAATATTCAGGGGAGAACTGTTGAAGCAGAGAAATTGCACGGGTTCAGTGGTTTTATAGCTTTCCCACTAAAGCAAAGTTTTTATAGGAAAACACAGGGTACATAAAACAATCAACAGAGGCAAGCTAACACCTCCCATTGCCTGAGTGCAACTCCAGCCATTGTCTTTACTGGTTTTCTCTCTCTAGCTCTGGGTCTCCTGTACCTCCCTTTTCTTGAAGGCTAACTGCTTTGCTGAAGATGTTACCAGAGAAAATACTTGGTGACATCAATGCACCACCTTGTGGTTGCAATACAAATGATTCCTGGACATCAAGGACACTTTCCAGAATCTCACCCTTTATTTTACTTTAAGTAGCACATTCATAAGGATGTTTTCCAAAATGTCCTTCATAGTCTAAAAATAATAGAAAAAAAAAATCAATGGAATCTAGATTTCTATACCAAAAGTTGCCAAGAGACTTAGGTGGGGACTTAGCTTTTTCACTACAATTTTCTGTGTTTAAGGTAAGAATAAGACTCTCATCATTATAGCGGAAGAAGGACCTGGACCACATGTCTTTATTTCTTACCACAACTACGACCTAAACCACAAAAATACTAAAAATATTTAGCATTTTCCAAAGCTAAATAATAAGCAATTTGTTTTCTAGAACATATCATTGCTTTTAGAAACAGAGGAGAATTTTCTTTATCCTACAATGAAGTCAAACATACAGTGAGGTGTTTGCACCTCAGTATGTCATGGCACATAAAATGGGGAATGCATTTGCAGAGAGTGCGAAGCTGCCTCATCTCTATGACGGCTGTGTCCTGCTATGCAATGCAGGAGGTACCACCAAGGTCACCCTTCTATTACCTTAAATACCATTGAATTGGTTGGTTTTGTGACTAGTTGCATTTTTCCAAAAGCATTAATACACTGTATTGATCCAATAAAAAGAAATAGACAATTTATGTTTAATGTAAAAGCGTCAAAGAGTGAAAATAAGCTTGTCAGAAAAAAATGACTTTCATTTTGTTTTTGAGCTGCTGTCTTTCAAGGTTTCCAATCTGTTTTGTCCAATTGTTTTCACAGAGATGGTGCAGAGTGGAGGTCAATCAGCAATTTTAGTTGTTGGTGAAAGCTTTAAATGGATTGCTACTTTAAATTAGCATCTGCCATAGATAAAGCCTCTTTGACTTAAAAGAGGCATGTGCTCTAATGGGACAAAGTGATGATCATATCCTTGGTTTAGTTAATAACACAGATAAAAAGGCTTGTGAAAGTTATTTATATTGTAATGTGTTTAGATGAAACCACTAGTGTGATTTCGTTGCCTCTGCCTGTGACTTCTTGGGCCAATAATATCAACTTCCTTTGAAAGTTTAGCAGGTTTTTCATTGTCTTGAAAAAAGCCATGATTTTCTCTTCTAAGAGTGCAAAATGTAGTCGAACATATTAGTGGGATATAAGCCACTTTTCTGAAATACTTAGATGAAATTCCATAAATTAGTTCAAAAGCAACACATGCTGTTGCCTCTTTTTCTTTTTTCTTTTTTTCAGAATGACTCCATGTCAAATCGTAAGTATGTTGGTATACTGTGGTGGTTTTAGTGATGTGCAGTGTGGAGAGGTTTTCTCTCCATTGACTTTGAAAACATACTCTCATAATATATATCCCATAACTTCTTACTTCATTAATCAATTGAGAAACCCTAATGTTATGCCAAGACTGAAAATATATGAGTTGATTTGCAGCTGTCACCATGTATACTTCTGTGCATTGTCTTTAATCTTTGCAATTATCTGTTCTTCACTGCAGTCTGTAGAACTGTCTTTTCCTGAAACCAGACTGAAATCATAATGATGTTTGGGTGTTAAATCTACCTTACAACATCAGATCAGAAAATTATGGCATACTCATTTTTGAAATTTAAAGATTAAATTCTGATACAAGTAAATTCTGATACAGATTAAATTCTGATACATGTAAAAAGTAACAAGTACTAACAGTACTGAGGTTGAGGGGTGAAAACATTAAGGGAGGATATAAAATCTAAATTGTAAATATTATATTATTTGCTTTTAATTTGAAGCAGATTCACGCACATAGGAAAGGTCAGGTAAGTGGTTTTGAAATTTTTGTCAGTAAATTTGTAACCTGGGATTTTGGTCAAAATAGCAGGCAACAAAATTGGTACCTTATGAGAAAAAGTGCAGGATAAAATCATATTTTCCAGAACTCATTCTGAGGAACCTTTTCTCTATGTATTCATTAACTTATCACATGCTGACAAATGAATAAGAACAACAGCAATGCATAAAGAACTTTTGTCATGCTGTGCCTACAATAAAGACATAACTATTTTACTTGGAATGTTTTCTAGTTTCAGCAGTTATCTACGCTAGACATCTGTTTTGGTGGCATTCACATTAAAGTAGATATTTTCTATCAAGTAGATTTGACATGTTCCACTTAATCATCTCCATCCTTAGGTTCTCATTATGATTTTATGAGACCAATGGGACTATTTAAACTAACCACAAGTTTTCTAGAAGTATTACACAAAATTCTAAATTATCTCTCTGATATTTCGCTATATGTCTATGTATACTTACAAAAAGTGAGAAGGAAAAACCAATCTGAGAGAAAATCTTATTACTCCAAGGTAAGAGAGCGGATATAAATCACGTAGGGTTACCTAAGGTTGTTACCTAAGAAAGCAGAACTATAAGATAAAAAGAAGTGGTTAAGATCTCATTATTCGCTTAAAATATATATAATATATATATATAGGAAATAACCACTTCATGATTTAAGAGATCAATTAATATGAAGTCAAGTTCTCACTAGGATTACTCAGTTACTTCTCTGTTCTCCAGAGATTAGAGATACATTTCCAAAAAGAAAACTGTATAGAGCAAGCAGTTTAAAGATATTGGTCTTAATCTGTAACTGATTGGAAGCACAGACCTGCTAATTTTATTAATCAAACCTGTTAGCCATCATCTAATACTTAATAGATAATACGTTTGAGATTATAAATTTAGACTGAGTGACGGAAGAGGTACAGATACAGAAGTACTACCTCTTTGTGTTTAACTGATTATGCTGCTAAACATAATCTGTGTTCTTAGGCTTTCTCGTTGCTTGTTTTTGTTTATTTCCAGTTATACTTCAGTGGCCTACTAAATAGGTCATTTTCAACAATATTTATCTGTCCTTGCTGTTTAGTTCTTCTAAATATTTATAGATGGCTATATTCTCCCTTAGTATGCACTTGGCTAATCTATACAAGTGTATTTGCTTTATAAACTATTCCTTTTAGCCCCTTGCCAGATTGCTTGTAACTAAATGCAAATTAAACACGCATCAAACCTTATCAATCAGCAAACCTGGAATAACAACTTGTCTTACTAAATTACAGTGACTTAAGCCAAAAGAATGGCAATTTAAGGTTTTCTAAGGAAAACCCATTGCTGTGCTGACCCAGCATTGTTTCAGAGGCTACTGCTGTTGACTTGGCCGTATTGGTTCTGTTTGAGACCTGACCACTGATGTGGCTGTGGTTCATGCAACTGGGTTGCCCTGCGGTGCCCAGGAGCTTTGTAAGCAGAAGATGCCCCTGTGCTCACAGACCCAAAGGGCCCAAAAGACTAGGTAGAAGAAGCAAATAGATAATACAGAGAAGCACTGTGTGTTCATTAGCTCTTTGAATATTAGAGAGTTTGTGGTACTCTTCATCCTGAGGGCAACCTGGAAGCTTTCTAATTATGGTGACCCTTCAGACTGAAACAAAACAAACCTCACTGCCACATGAACACAATTAAAGTATTTAAAATCTTGATGGAGTATGTAATGTTTGCTTTCAGGTATTTTGATCCTTTATTTGCAGCAACATGTCACTGTGAAGGGTGTTTGAGGTTTATGAAGGTTTTGTTTGTTTGTTTTAACACATGGATTTTGGAAGTATGGAGGATTTGTCCGTTCAGCAGGTTTCCTGGAGGGGTGCTTGTAAATATCCACTGCAGGAGAAGATACCTAAGAATTCATGCTTAATTACTGAGTGACTATCACGCTTACTTCTAGAAATAATATCTTAATTATTTTGTTAATGTTAATATCTTTCAGGTTTAGTTCTATAAAGTGTAAGGATTTAGACTGTAACCTCCAAACTAATCCAGCCATCTAGACTCAGGCAACTGGACATGTTAATGTGCCACCACAACAACTTTATGGATGCTGCCCTCAGCAAGGTCAGTATGACATCTAGTGGGTCATAGCTTCCTTTTGGAGGTGTTTTTTTAAGTGTCTAGAGGACTCATGAATTCTGCCTGTCTTCTTTGGGTGAGACTACTAATTTTAATTTCCTCTAATGTATTTATTATCATACAATGTTATTCTATCAGCATAAGTTTCTGTAGAAGCCTTATCTGACAGAATGAGGGAAATAAAAAGGGAATAAAACAAGTAATAAATAGCACAGGAGGCTTTACTTAGTTTATTGGATGTGGTCTTTGGTTTACCCTCATTGCCATGGAGGAAGCTGAATCGTGCAAAACCAATAATCCTGGATATCTATCTATCTATCTATCTATCTATATATATTGCATTACCATTTTGATAAAAGGGTCATTTGGAAATAAATTTTGCCTTTTAGTTATAGTGATGTCCTGTAGCACTCAAAGATCAGCAGAAACAATGAGCAATTTGCACGTGCATCCTCCCCATTTCCCCCCAGTATTCCAGGGAATTTGCAGTTTTGCCGCTGGCCTACGACAGCAAATGGTTCTGGTGCCTTCTTTCACCTTCTGCTGCTGACTCAGCTGTGGCAGGGTGGGGAATTGCTGGTACTGCGCGGCTCAAGCCCGTGGCACGTGTGTGCTCAGACCGAGCGGTCACAGTGCTTGCGTTAGTGGATGGAGAACACAAGACAAAACTAAGCCCCAATCTTTCATAACTATGTTTAGCTTGGATTCAAATTCTGTAAAAATAAAATGAAACAGTATTTTTTTTCCCTAAATCAGCTCCCAGCTGCAGCAGTTGAATACCCCCGATCAGCGTGCAGACATTACATTTTTCTTTGTCTATGCAATGCCTTCCATCCATGAATCAGAACAAAGAGAGGCTTTATATATCATTTTCTCTCTCTATTTGCTGGAAGCACAAAGACTGTACTGCATTTATCATGAGGGCTGACAGAAAGCATATGGATATAGGTATTCCTTGTTGCAGGCAGACAAGTTCTGCTGACAGAACCCAAGAAAAATCGCCAGGCTGCTTCAATTTTTCATACTAGCTGCACTGGGAGTTTAATGACACAATTGTCGCAATTTGGTTCTATTACACAGAATAGAGAAAGATGTTTAATTTCATAATGTTTGGAATGGCTGGTTATTTATTTTTAACATCACAGGAACAGGCTGGAAACCCTTTTCCTCATCAGATCTAGCCTAAAACTCACAAAAATAGCAGATGCTCTACAGTGTAAAAGCAGTCCAAACAATTGCTTGGTTCCTTGTTTAATCTAGTGCTCTAAAATGCTGGGGCCTATTGCAAATAGGCTAGGGAGACCAGATACAGAAATTCATACAAACAGCAATGGTGAGCATCGGATTGGTTCTTATTGAGGGTTTGGTGTGATGCTGGCTGAAAATGAGCAGGCATCTCTAGGCTGGCGTGTTTGTGTTTGATAAAAGCTGTTTTCATCTTCCACTCTCTAGGTAATTTTTCTTTTTCTCCTTTTCTCTTCCCTTTTCCCTTCCCTTCCCTTCTTTTCTCTTCTTTTTTCTCCCAATACTGGTAATCATGAGCATTTGTGTCAGATAACATCCATAAACTCTCAACATACCTGGAACTCAGATCAAATTTCCATAGTCAAAGCACATGCACAGTTGAAACAAAGGAAGTTAGTTGATCTCAGATCATCCCCTTACCTGTCTGTGTTCTTCCTCTGTAGTATATTTCATTCTCAAATGTATTGATAATTCAGTCTGGAATACTTTAGCTATATCTTTGCTCTGAAAATACTTTACAAGAAGACTTGTGTTCTCATCTCTTTGCTACTGATGTCAATAGCTGAAGCACTAAGGGGTTAAATATCTAAGAAAGCAAAATATCTTAATTCAATTTTGTGTTGATTCAAAATGGGCAGTTAGCTCCATGGGTACAGGGATATGAGGAACCTGGCTGTCTGAGATACGTCCCTGTATAAGAGCAAGTGATACTATAAACTATTCTAGACTGATCTTAAGTTCATCCTAAGCCTTTCTTAGTAGAATTTTGAACAAGCATTTTCTTCCTCATAGAAAATAGTATCTGATTATCTCTGCAAACACTCTGTACCAGACAGCAAGCCTGTGAGTGAAGAGCACTTTTCCTGCAATCCCAGTATGTTATCTGTTCCTCTGATAGAACTGAAAAGAACTTGTTACATGTAAACATGTAACTATAGTGCTGCAAAACTGCAAAAGAAACCTTGGCAACACTTATTTATGTTACTGGTTCTTATTGGTGAAGGAAACCATTCAGGAATGTCAGAAATACTAGTAGCAAGAAAATAAGAACACTCTAGTTCTTCTACATCTGCTACCTTTCATTGCATCACCTAAACTTTGGCTGTGGGTTTTTTTTTTTTTTTTTTTTTTTTTTTTTAAACTTTCACAAACTTTTTTTTTTTTTAATTTTTTTTAAGTTTT
>CM021737.1:5650200-5779436 GCA_011075105.1 Heteronetta atricapilla
TTTTTTTTTTTTTTTTTTTTTTTTTTTTTTTTTTTTTTCCTCCTTTTTTGTGCTTTTTGTTTGTGAAAGTTTTATTCAGTCTGAAAAAAGAAAGAAAATAAATTATAGGAAGTTGTTGAGATAGTATGCCAAGTGCATTGTAAAGTGACAATCTCTAACATAAAATGAAAGTCTCGATTATGATATAAAAGCCTCAAGTATGTTATGCCATCTGTATCGTACTTGCAAACATTTATCTTATTGGTCCTTGACTTTCAAAAGCATCCTGGAATTGAGCTCAAAACCTCTTTTCTCTGTCTTTCCTTGTTGCTTTCCATGGAACAGTGAAATTTTTCGGTATTTTATATATTTGGGATGGCTGATATTCTGAAAGCTCTGGGAGTCTAGAGATAGGAACCCTTTCCTTGGACACTCCTTCATGCTATACCTGGGATGGTCACTATACCATAGGTAATGCAGTCATTAACCTGTATAGGATTGAGGTACGGTGACAGTAAGAATTTTGAAAGCACGAGCAATTTCACATTATGAAGCTCAAGCATCTCAAGTTGTTTAGGCTGTGGACTTTATGACAGCCAGTCTGTGAAATAATCCTTCAAACATGCTAGCACTGTCTGTAATTAAAGAAACGTTAAAAACATTTTGGAGTTGGTGGCGTGGTAATGTTGTGAGTGTAATTGGGTCAACAACAGTAACTCAGCAAGAATTACTATGAGAAATAAAGATGATGTCAGCATCCAAGCCTGCCCATTTTTATTGTCATGATGATGGCTTCTTAGAACACAGTGAGGAGACCTCGATGGTTAGTGCTCTAGCTTGTGATATTTTTTACCCGTTGTGCTTTCTTCTGCTTTAGAAACGTTGACTGAGGGCATAATTGTGTTACTAACTGCAGTTCCACATACTTAGTGATTATTTCTGGATTTTGCCTGCTTAAATTTGAGAAAGTTGTTACATTTTTTTTTTTTTTTTTTAAATATCATCTGAACGCACTAATACAAATCATGCCATACATTTTCTGTTTCTTTTTGTTTGGCTGGTTTGGCTTTCGATACAAATTGCTATTTATTTTAACATGAAGGTTTTGGACTGGTTTAATTGTCTAAAATATGATGTTGATATCATAGGACCACCTGTTTATAATACATGAAAATTTTAGTGCTCTCTTTCTCTCTAGACTTTATCAACTTTATAAAATACTATAACACCTAATTTTAATGCTCTTATGTAATACAATCTTTAAACTGGGCAACAACAATATCTCAAACTATTGTTTTTCTCATATATGTACTAGTTTTAAAAAAACATGAGCTTTTGGAAAAACTATTTTACTAAAAATGTGGTTGGAAAAAAAAAAAAAGAAAAATCTTTGCTTTTGGAAGTGACACTTTAATACCACTGCAGTTTAAATTCTGTCACTCAGTTTGTGTGCAAAACCCAGAATTAAGTAAAAATTATACAATATCCCAGAAAAACTTACCTGTATTCACAGTGATTGTTGACAGCTCACGTTGGTATTTTAATTTTAGAGACTGTATTTCAATCTTTGGAAATATTAAAAACACAGAGCAGTTGACACTGATAATTCTATTTCTTTGGCTTAAACAGATCATAGGATGATCTATCATTCTATGATGCTTTTCCTCCATCTCCCAAACCATTTCCAGCTTGATAAAGCTCACGTGAGTGATAGTGTCTAATATCATACAGTAAGATAAGAACATAAAGTCGCAACATTTTTTGTTGTTGTTGAGGTTTTTGTCTTACAAATATATTATTGTCTGATTGTTGCCCCAGGCAGCATTTTTTCCTTTTTACATTATTAATCTTTCTTTAAAAATATTACGAAATGTCAATTTCGAAGGTATAGGAGACAAATATTAGGTTGGGAACTTAAATACTCATGAGTAAGATAAAGTGTTATGTGAGAACTTTTGATTAATTGCCAAATTCTGTAGAGGCAATTTTTTCAGTGTGGGTGAAATGTTTTTAGTAGCACTACTGGGATAGATTTATACACTGACTGAAAGGATGATCACTACTAAAAAGTCTGATGCAAGAAGTAGTTGTTTGTTATTACTGCTAAGAGGCAAATTTACTTTTTACTTGTTTAAACACAATGATGATCTTTAAATATAGAGTCAGGGTATTTGTTTTGATGTCAAATAAAGAATTCCTACATTTCTAATGGGTAATTTCTATAATGTATGAGGTCTGTATCAAGTCAAAAATCATTGTCTTGTTGGGGCTAAAAAAAAAACACAGAACAAACAAAATTAAAATGTACAGAAAAAGATAACTCTTGTCCCAAAGAGTTCACAGTTTAAAATATCTGAACTTTTTGGAGCATGCTTAACATTGTATAAATAGAAGATAACATGAAGATAATGTATGGCTTAGAGTGCCATACAGTTTAAGAACTCTTCTCAATGTGATTGCAATGAAATCAAAAGCTTTCCTTTAAAGGTAAGTTTCTGCAATGCAAACTTTGAAGTCCATCTACTCTTTAATGAAATCTTATCCCAGTATGTTACCATCTAAAAAATTGGCCCAAAGTGGAAAATAATTTACACTTGAATCCACCAAAAAGTCAGTAAAGCAACGCCTTTGTAAATCACTGCGTATAATCTGAGTTTTATATTTGCATAATGACTTAGTGGTGCATATTTGCTATGTAAATGTGGAGTGTGTAGAGGTGGTGTTAGCTCCAGGGGAGAAACATTTTTGCTGTACTTGTCAATCGGTGTTCCTCTGTCCAAATATTTTTTTATTGAAATGTTATTTGTAAAATCTACCTGATGGGAAACAAAGGTAAATAACCTTAATACAGGAATAATATCCTACAAATTTTGCATTCTGGCTTAGGCAGAATTGTAAGGGGGATATTAAAGTACTATAGGAGAAACTAAAAGGAGATTTGGAGTTTAATACCAATTAAAATATTAATTATTATTATTGGGGAAAACCTCAGTGTGTGTTTATGAAAAGAGATGCTACAAGAATAGAAATTTAGGGAAAAAAATAGGGCTATGTCTTTAAACTGACGGCCTTTCAATTGGTAAAACAAAGATAAGATTGAATTAATTACACAAGGAAATATACTTTGTATTGGGATATCACAAGCTATACTGCATAAATTCATGTCCTGAGGGACTGCTAATATGAACTTCTGCAGCTCATCATTTGGAAGTTACAGAAGAGCAAAACCAACAATAACAATGCCTGGGTGTATTTGTAGCTTTGCTCTTAGTGTGACCCATGCCACTGCTGAGAGAAACACAGTGCAATGTCCTTATGCCCTGTGATTACAGCAATGGAGGGAATCCCAAGACTAGAGAAAAAGTATTTAGATTAAAATATTGTTGCAAGATTAAATGGATATAGATTGGCCATGAACAACTTCAAAGTTGATACCAGGAGAAAGTTTCTGATTACAACTCAAGTAAATTTATTTCAAAAATAAGAGTTCTGCACATACCTGTGGTATCAATCTTGCATGTTGTTGTTGTATACTGTAGCTTTGTTTGCAGTGCTCTCTTCTTGCATTATGTCTCAGGCCTGGTCCAGTGGCCCAGGTACTGAGGCCCTTCTGAGGATAGAAGATTTTACTACAAGTACTTGGAGGGCTGCACCTTGTTGTGTCAGCCCCGTACCATATTTTGTAGGTTCTTTGGGCATGAAACCTGTACACCTGTGTGTGTGCGTCTTGCACAAGGATGTCTGGAGGAAATTCACCTGCAGCAATGAGATGAGACAAAAGAAAGGCAGGGGTCACATCACAGCTCAGGAGTGAGGAGATCGACAGACAGGCCAAAGGGAGGTGTTCTGGTCTGGGAGGCCTGCACACCACTGAGAACATTTCACATCCAAGTGGAGATAAACCCTTTCAGGTATTTGTTACTGAGGTTGTTCTTCACTACTGGGTGTGAGGGTTTCTGGGACCTCTTAATAACCATGTGACTTCCATGGTGACTGTTTGGTGTGGGGGAGTTGTCTGGTTGAACGCTGGACTTTCTGGTCACACAGCTGTATTGATGGATTTACTCAAACTAAATTGATAGCAATGGTATTTGCATGCCTTAGTACCGAAACTCCTGTAGCTGCTGTATGTCATGACAAACCTTTTTTGCTGGCCTGAATTTGCATTTTTCTTAAGTATTTTTTTTTCCTCCAAACTTCTAGCAGAATTCAGTCTAAAGGCATATGGTCTTGCAGTAGACTTTAGTTGTCTTTGAAAAATATAGGCCCAGTTCCATACAGGGGAAATGAAAGAAATGAAGATTACCTTCAGCTGCCCATAATTATGTTTTGCCCATCGTGTGTTTTCTCTGTCTCTGCAGGCCTCTTATCAGCCCATATTTGTACCGAGTAATGTACAAACACCCCTTTTGTACATAGCCAGCTATATTTCTCCCAAATTAACTGATTTATTTATTCAGCAGCATCTAGTTTTAGATGCTTTTTTCTTAGCATCTTTTGGTGTTGTCATGAGCTTTGATATGCATTCCCAGTAATTTGATTGTAATTACTTCTGCCGTGCACACGTTTATCAGGTGCCTTGCATTTTAGTGGAATAGAGAAATTTAAAGGAGCACTGAGAATCACCATTTTATGTGAAATGCATCAGGTATATTGTTTTCATGAGAGTCCAGCCAATCAGTTCATCATGGAAGTATCTCCCTTGGAAAGCAACAGCACTGCTTGCCAAGCAGCGGTGCAGCTCATGCTCCTGAACTACCTTTAAATGAGCTTGCTAGAAAGAGAAATCAGAGGCACCTGCCTGCCCTGTGAAAACACCTCTGGGATCTTATTTTTCTGCAGATGAAGGTGACTTATGTACTTTGTAGAATGAAAAATGTACTGGACATGCTATGCGTAATGTTATTCATCAGTGAATCTGCAGGTAAAGCATTGCTGTCCTGCTGTAAGGCCGACCTCCAAGCCCCATGGCTGCCTCTGAAAGTGGAGCTGTTGTAAATGCTTTCAGGCAATTTCATTTTCATGGAACCACTAGAAATTACACTCTCTGATTCATCATGGGGAATACAAATACTACAATTACACAATTATATGGCAATTTAAAAATTAAGCTTTTTAAATTTCAAGGAATTATACCCATAAGACGCATTTAATCAGGCATGGCAATAGGCACCCCCCTAGGCTTTTTCCTTGTGTTAGCACTGCTCGCTGTAGCATGTGCTTTGTTTTATGCTAGGGTCACATCTCTGCTGCCCCTCCAGTCAGATCAAGATTATTATTGGCTGTGAATTGTTCTAATCAGTATCGTTCTGAAAAAAAAATGATGTACCTAAATGGTGCGTAGACTGATTATCCACTAAGTATAACTTCTTATGTTGCTTCTGCAAACGTTTGAACAACTGATCAGTTACTAGTGGTAAACTGTGCACAGACTTATGTCCTTCTCATTCTGCAAAGACTCCTGTCTCATTTTTGATGCCCAGAGACAGGTTTAAATTACATTTTGAACTTGAAAAATGCAGTGGGAGAAATACTAACTGGGATCTGTAGTCTACCTCATGCAAATACCACAGTTTTTATTTAATTGCAACCAATTAGCTGTTCATTTTTTTCCCCTATTGTTTTTATGCGTTCATATTACAGGTTTTTATGAAGTGCTCCCATACCAGTTTCCTCGTATGAATCTAATGGTACCATAAAAAACAAACAAACAAACAAAAACTCTGCCTTTTTCAGACAAGGCCATTAGTTCTGTGTTGCTCTCCTATTAGAGATATGGTTGTTTTTGAAGTCAGGTTGAGGAAAGGAAATGCTCCTGCTACCTAGCTGCTGAAGCACCTTCTCAACCTGAAACTGAGAATTCAAAGGCATGTTTTCCCTCAGGTATACTCCAGATTACACACGGGTTATGTGTGCAGCAATATGAGGAGATATGATGAACCCAAACTAAATTTTTCTACACTTCTCATTAGGCCTAAGCAATGCCAAAGTGACTAAGTACTGAACCAAATTACAAAGTATCTGTCGTGTCAGATCCAAGATAAAGCTTTGGAATGGAAGCCAAAGATTTTCCTTGAACTATGAGCACGTAAATGGCATGCAACTGTAAGGGGCATAGCATTAGATGAAGAACAGGGCACAAACTGCGGTCTGCAGGGTGATTAAATTTGACTGGTCATAAGGTATCACTGTGTGCCTCGTTTTTTACCTTTTAAAAAGAATATGGAGGAAAATCAAACCTTTTAGATCACTCTAAGTGTTCAGATCGGTTCAGAGTATCTTGCTGTAGCTCAGTCAGATGTCATGCACTCAGTGAACCACTTTGCCAAATGCTGCACCCCGTCTCTTGTAAGTCCGATGAGATCATAAAATGTTGCTGCTGGTTTGATTCTTTGATGGGCTTAGATTTGAAGTAAGGCTTTCAATATATTTTGCACTTTGTGTAAAATGCATGTGTTTATCAGGAGATTATAGAGAGGAGCATCCTGCTTTGTCATGACACGTGTTTTTCTAACTTAAAAAGATGACTTACTGGTACCTACTGCTAATTTCAGGCAGAGAGGTTTTGAACTATAGGAATAGTTCCAACAGACAAAGCCTTTTTCTTTGCAAAAAGAAAAAGGCTTTCTTTTCTTTGCACTTGTATTAGATGTTATTAAGGCATCTAAATTCTACTATTAAACAGGAATATTTTTCTAAACTGGTCAATAGGTGGTACTGGAGCAAAGTGTAAAATGCTATATGTAATGATAGTAACTTGTGTTGCAAGATCATCTGAACATGGGAAAATATGTTTTGACTCCTCTGGCAGATCCTGCTGCAAACTGTTAAAGGACAGTGGCACAGAAAATGTGTAAATTTCCTAGGGTGGATTTAGATGATGATAAAACTAAACAAAACTGCAGGCTATTCAGAGCAAACTGTCTCCTAATCTTTTTCCCATTAGGTCTTTGTGGGCTGCTTTTGTGCAATGCTGCTTAAGTTTTAATTGACTGGAGGGGAAAAAAGCTTACTTGGTGGTGAAAGCATCCCCTTGTGGGACCACTGCCGGACCCCAGGCTCCTTTCCAGCTGTTGTCATGGAGAAAGTCTCACAACACTGTTTTATCCTAGTGTTTCTCCCTTCATAGGAAAGGAGACGCAGCTTGAGGGTATTTAGGGTGGAGCATCATCTCCTTGGTCCAGGCTTGCTCTTCTAGTGCACATTTATTATTATTATTATTACTGTTCTTGTTATTATTATTTAATTCATTGTTTTTTAAAGGGATTTGCATTATGTGCAGAGAGGCCTGAAGAAGTATAATCAAAGAAGGCTTAGTGATCTCAGGTGCTTGTGATTATTTAGAAAAAAACAAGTTATATCTGGTGCTGTTCTCAGTGTGCTGAGTTGAGACATTTCACACATTAACTATTAGGAGGAAGGTGCCTGAATTCACCAACCTCTCGTTCTCCTACTTACATCCAAGCTGCCCATCCTCAGTCTGGATACAAACCAGATTAATCAGTCTGTGATTGCCTTGGAATTAGAGGAATCTGCATTTTGGCAGGCTTTGCTTATCAAACAGGAGTCACTGTAGGTGTACCATTCAATTCCTAGATTGCTGAGCCAGAAGCTTGCCCCTGCATACGTCTTGAGCTATGCCACTGGAAGAGGGCAGTGAAATTCTCGGTGGTCCCACCCTCTCTCCTGCCATCCCCACCTGGGGAGCTTTGACAGAGAAAACCTGGTGTCATGGATGGTTCATGGCCTTCATGTCAACTGAAATTTTTCCTGTGAACAGGCTCACCGAAATGAGGGTCACGCTGATCTTCAACTTGAGAGAATTTTCTAATGTAAGTAATAAGTGCATTGAAGTAAACTTTTTGACTAAAAGAAAGGCTCAATGCTGTTGTGTAAGCGAGCCTAGCATCTCTTCCTCACTTTGCATCCCAGCTCACATATAATAATGTCATAAATCACAAGAAGTTCGTATTTTTTTTACAAATATTTTGCCTTTATGATATATCATGTTTGTTGGGCCATGGTAAATCTATTCTACTAGAGAAAGCAAGTGTGCATGCAATTTAAAATTCTGGAATATTAGAGTCACCATTAAGCAAAATATGATGAAACTCTCTTGGCAGAAATTACTTTCCAACTTGATATGAAGCAGTGAGTATAAGAAGTTATTTGACAAATCCAAAAGGATGTAATCACTTGTTTCTTGCACAGAATGGTTATATGCATGCTGACTTGCAAGTTATCAGTCTACCTAACACCAGGTTCTGAATTTCTATCATGTTTTCTCTTGCATACTGTTTTCTTTTGTGCACCATTGGATCATGTGTTGTGCACAGGTAGAACCTATCAGAGATGCAACCCAGAGTCCATGGGTGAGCTAGGTACCAAACCTTGTTTTGCTTAGGCTCAGGCACCTCTGCACCTAACAGCATTACCTGGTATCACAAGCCAATGGCAGGGGCTACAGCCTCTCTGTCACACTTTTTGCCACATTAATGCAAGAAAATACAGGTTTCAGCGGCTGTTTGAAAACCCCTGCCTAAACACTCTGGTATTTAATAACAGGGCTTTGTGATCTATGTACTAGACTATCTCATTAGCAAACGGGGCTTCTTCCCTCGCTCTTGAATCATCTATGGACAATTATCTCTTTCTCCAAATCGGATTGTTTTTCATAACTGTTTGTTAAACCATTATCCCACAAAAACTGCGGCCTATGGGTGCATCTCCAAGAGGAGTTCTATCAGAATTCACTAGCTCCAGTCCAAGACACAATGATCTTTCCCTTGCCTTCATTGACTACCTTTAGATATTTTAATAAGAGTCTAGTGAATGATGAAGAGTAAGTTATCTTCCACATGCCTTAATATACTTTTTGTCATTTAAATATAGGTATTTGTAAAAGCTGAAGCACCTCAAACATTTACAGGAACATGTAAAAACACTGAAGAACAGACACCAGGCTATAAATACCGATGAAGCACTCAGCAAATGTGTTTGTGAAGACATCACCTCATTGTTCATTCAGCATTGAATTTCCCCATCTCTTGGTAAGTGCTACTAGCGTCAAATAGTAAAGTACCATGACAAAAGCAAGATGCAGATGTCTGGCTTTTTAAGTTCTTGCTTGATCTGAATGCCAATGAAATTGGATTTGATAATGCTCAGGGAGTGAAAGCTGTTGTATTCAACCCCCCCTGCTCCCCTCGCCTGCCCTGTTCATCCAGTAGTACTTCATAGCACAGGTCAGTCTGTCGTCCCATGTCACGTAATAACTGAAGTACTACATGTAATAGTAAGTAAGTGGTAAAATCTAAAGGATGGACTGCATCTTTTGCTGTCATATCAATGTAGTTCAATTGGTTTCAATGGGACTACTTAGGAGAGCAGCATTCTCTTAATTCGAAGAATCAATTCTGCACATTACAACACGGGGAATGATTAGAAGAGCTCTATGGATAGTTTGATATAATGGCAGATATTCTCCTGTTAGAAATCAAAGGCATTTCACAGAGATCAAAAGAACACTTGAAACTGTAATTCAGTTGAATGTGTCATTCTTTTCCCCATAGTTCTGCTTTTGGGCAATATTATCTTTTATTTTGACGAGTTGGCTAGTATCTTTCTCCATGGGTCTTCTAAATTCACAGTCCTATTAGCTAACACAAATCAGGGTCTGCCCCTCATCTGAACAGTGGGATCGCTGCTTTCACCCTGCTCTGTTTAACCCTGTCACACAACTAACCTCTGAGGTGGTTTTTTTTCCTCACGCAAGTCACATGCACTCATGAACGGTTTTCCTTGGTAATAGACCAACATTAGATAAGAAAGGACATAGAAAAGAAATAATGTTATGCTGACAGCATCTTCAATGCCACGTGGTGGAGTGATGCTTGGATTTTAAGCAGATTAATGCTGTCAGTCTGCATTTCTCCATCTGATGGAGATTTAGTTCCGAGCAAAATAATGATCAAACTCCTTTGAAATGGTATGAAAAAAAAAATCATTAAGTATATTTTAGTGTTGGTTTTTGTGTTTGTTTTGCTATTTTATCACTTTGATAAAGAAACATATTAATTGTATTACCCAGAGTCCTTTCATATTTACGAGCTCTAGGGGTGACTGGATCACTGCCAACCTTGTGAAACTCATCTATGGAAAAAAACTTATGCAGATATTGTCCAATGTGTGTTTCTTCCTCAAACTGCCAAAATCTGTAGTTGCCTGTAAACTTTCTTGGCTCTTGAAACTTATCTTTTCCACAGCTGCCAGGACACATATGATGAAACAGATGCACAAAATGAGGAAGGACTTGGCATAAACAAGCGAAGCGTACTGCTCCGTCATGGACAAATAAACACTGGATTTTTCTAGACCTGTGTGACTGTGAGTACAAACAGAACTAGATTATCAATTCCTGACTGTATGTGGGAGAACAGTGATGCTGTGATAGTGAGCACTGTCCAGAGAGTTTTTTAGGTCATGACAGTGAAAGGCAATATTATACTTTTCTGGCAGAATTGCATTATTTTACACTTGTTGACAATTTCTTGCTTTATTTGAGTAAGATAAAGCTACTGCAGAAACCTTGATCTTGCTGACAGTTCATGTTAAATCAATTTCAGTAGAGTTAAAAATTATTAAACTGAATATTTTTGCTCCTAAGAAGAATAAAGCTGGTTAAAAAATATACGTATGCTGATGCTGCTTTTACATACAAGTGCCTGGGATAAACCTCTAATGTAAAATATATTCCCCTTTATCTGCTTTTAATGACCAGAGGATAGTACACTGACACTGCAGGGGGGGGTAGGGGGGCTGCCCCTCTGTTGCTCACACTAGGCTCCTATGATTTGTGTGTAGCTTTCAGGGAGAGTCAACACGCCTTATTTCATGTGAGGAGCATCTAAAAATCCAGATGCTGCAGAAATGTGACCGTGCATGGCCGGTGAGGATGCTTCGTAGAAGAAGCAAGAACCAGAGTCTGTGGGGTGCTCGCATCCTGCCAGTGGCACCAAAAGCTGGCAGCAACCACCAGCAGCAGCGAGTGTGCTGAGCCCTCCCGCGCTATTCGCAGGCAAAGCAGGCAAGCTGTTCCTCCCCCTCCGCACCCGGAGTGGAGAGGCCTCTGTTGATAACTAAAGTGTACGGTTTTGAGTATGCATTAAGCCTGGTCAAAATTAAGGAATTCCCCGAGCCAATATTTGCAATCTGTGTAGATGGTGAGCCAAATACTGCCTGGATGTTTAAAAGCTGTCATGTAGTCCTGCTTTTCTTGTGGGAATACATGCCGTTCCCCACGTCCCTTTCTGTCTCTCTGATCAGAGATTGAGAATCGGTCATATAATTGAAACGGCGATGATTTGATTTAAGGCATACCAGCCATAAATGAGATTAGACAGTTTGTAATGCTTCCCATGTTCATTACAGCTTCTGTCATCACGATAATAGATACATGTTGTAGCATTTTCTCTTCCTATTACAAACTTTCACATAAAGATGAAGCATCAGTGTTTTAATGCCTGCTTTTTTCAGTCGTAGGACCATGGTATATTTGCTTGATCTTTTGATTTTCTGATGCCAATTTTTCTTTTGGTTCATTAATCCTGTTTTTTCTGTACAGAGTAATTTCTATACAGATTAATTATTGATTAAGATGCTATTAGCTATCAGACCATTCAGAAGTAAAACATCAGAAAGATGAATACAACACAGCCTTCTGTTAAATTTCTGCCTCGCTCTCTGTCTTCCCTAAATTAGGTGGAAATAATTTTGCATCAAATAGAACAACCTGAACCTATGTTAGAAAGAGCAGTAAGGAGAGCCCTCATCCTAGGAATTGTATTCTGGAGTCTGGAAGAACTGAGTTCAAACAAACATCTCAGAAGGTTTCTATGTGCCAGACAGAGATCAGCAGTAACACGGACTGACTGTTTCATATCACTAAACGGTACACAGGGTGTCATGTGGCCAGGTGAGGATATACAGTGACAAACCTTTTTTCCTTTCAGGTGTTGTTGTAGGCACAAAGATGGTCAGCAATAAAATAGAGGAAAAATCAGTGAATCATCAAGACCCACAGATGTAATGGGTAAATATGTTCCAAAAGTGATGATTTTATTCAATTAAAAGCATAGCTGAAAGCAAGCTGAATCTGCTAAACACATCAGATATAGATTACATTGCAAAAACGTACGAGTGAAGAGCCATGAATTGCACTGCCACTTATGAAAGTATTCATCATCTCAGGCCGGTGCCAGAACATGTGGAATAGAGCAAGTTATTTCTGGTTTGCTTCTGCTGTCAAATTGGTGACAAGACCATTATCTCTAAGATTCTGTTGGACTAAGGACTGGGTATAACTTGATTAACCAAGAAGGATACTGAAATAAAGTTTGGGATAAAGTTCTTAAGAAGAAACTGACCCTGAGAATCACAAAGGACAATAGATAATATTTGATGCAAGCTTGTGCAGAATGGAGTAACAAACGGAATAGCCTCATCTAGGAACAGAGGCAGAGAAGCCCAGGTATGTTGTTATGTACCTTACAAGTATTCATAGCCATAAGGGACTAAAAAACCAAAAGTCTACATATTCGTACACTAGTAACTGTTCCCCTTCTCTGTGCCTTTTTGCCTTTACAATTGTCCTGCTTTTGGCTAGAACAGCATTAATTTTATTCCTAGCAGCTGGTACAGTGCTATGCTTTGGATTTTTGATTAAAATAATGCTGATAACACACTGATGATTTAATTGTTGCAAAGCAGTGCTTCCACAGAGCCAAGGACTTGTCTGCTCCTTGTGCTGCCCTGCCAGCGAGGAGGCTGGTGGTGAACCAGGAGCTCTGTGGGGACACAGCCAGGACAACTGGCCCCAGGATGTACCATAGCACAGGGCATCGTGCTGAATATAAAATAAATAAAACCAGGGGGAGTTGGCCGTGGGGGCTGCTGTTTGCTCAGACACTGGCTGGCATCAGTTGTCTGGTGGCAAGTAGTTGCATTGTGCATCAATTTTTTTTTCCTCTTATTATTATTGTTATTATTTACTCAGCCCATGAGTCTTTACACTTTTACCTTTTTCTGTTCTCTCCTCCATCCCACTGGGGAGCAAGCCAGAAGCTGCTGAAATAGGAAAAAACAAGCCAAAATACCCAAGTGTTGCACAACACAGTTGCTTACCACCAGCCAGTTGATGTCCAGCCAGTCCCCGAGCACTGGCAGCCCCTCGGCAAACTCCCCCCAGTTTTATCACTGGGCATGACGCCATGTGGTACAGGATGTCCCTTCGGTCAGCTGTCCCAGCAGTGAAAAGTCTTAGTGTGAGCACAGCTTTGTACCAACTAAAACAGAACAGCAAAATATTTAAAAGCAAAAACAAAATGGAGAATTTCAGCTAAATGCAGTTTGGTAGTACTAGAAAATTAACAAAAAAACCCAACAACTTGGGAACATAATAACTTAGTATTGCTGTGCTTTCACCAATGTGTCAGGATGCAAGCCTAGTTCCTGCTACTAATTACACCCCTGAAGAATGTCTTTGACTTGTCTTGAACCATGGGTGGTCAGAAGAATGGCTATCTATGTCTTTACCTTACTGCTCTGTCAGGAAGAGGCAATTTAGTCAGTAGGCAGGGCCATACCATATTAAATAGAACAAAGCCTACCTGCCTAGTCTCACATTAATAGTCTGTCTAATGTTTTTGTTGTTTGTTTGTTTTTCCCATAGCTCTTTGTGCATGTAATTGTGGATGAGTTTCTACAGAATAGGAAGGCAGAAGGGTGCATGTGTGCAGCGTAGGCATGCCTCATGTCCATAACCAGATCTGGCTTGAGTCCTGCTTGTACCTAGCCTTGGAGAGGACCTGAGGTACTGACCTGAGTAAAAGTGATGTGTCAGGAAAAAAAAATAATCAACTATTAATTAATAAACCAGAAAGAATAAAATGTGGTCAGTCTTTGGTTCAAGTTTTGAAGTGTTTTGTGTAGTCTGGAAGGACAGATGTTATAAATAACTGGCATACCAAAAAAGAAAAATAAAAGGGGGTGTGGGGGTGGTGTTTTTACATTTCAATGCCTGAAGACTCTGCTGTGGAGAGATCTTCAAGAGAGATAATAAACTCAAATTTTGCTAATTAAATAAAACAAAATGTAATAAAGGATCTGCGTATTGCAGCCCTTCCTGTGTGTAAGTTAACTTAGAGAATAAACCATTTTTGCCTTGGATGCCTAGCAAATGTATGCACTTCAATGGTCTAGAAAACTCAGAAACACGAAACTCATTGCTGACCTTTCCACTGGAATTAAGTGCTGACAAGAACTGGTGGTGTGTGCGTGGGTCTAGATGGCAGTGTCTTCACTAACGGGTGTGTTTTTAGACCATGCTAACTAGAGAGTGCAAACTCTATACATAACACATTACCTATACACTGGCACACTACAGCATACACTACAGTCCAACTACAGAGTGCATAGCATGTAGTACATCACCTATATGCATGGTGAATATAGAACAGTAACCAGAGAGTGTACGTTCCATGAAGGCAGGAGCGGTTATAGAATATGTTGAGAGAAAGGGAGGGAAGAACAGACAGACTTAAATTGGCAAAGATAGAGGAACTGTGTTTGTGGCAATAAACCACCACCCTCATTCCTCTGAAATCACCGTAAACCCAATCCCATTAGGCAGATCACAAGATACCCAACTAAAACAGTGACAGCAATACTGGCTTCATGTGGAAATTATCTTTCTTACACACAAACAACCATTTATACAGCCATCTTTGTAATAAAGACATCTTTCCCTTGAAAATATGAAGAGAAATGTTTATGTGCTATCCCTGTGAATCCCCAGTAACTTGGTTTTGATACTCAGGAGTCATTCACCATGTAGTCACCTTTTTCCACGATATTCTTGTGGTAACTGGGCAAAACAATGCAGTGTGTAATGGTGATACGTCTGCTATGGATGAATGGCATAAAAACAACAGAAGACAAACCTTGGTATCCGTACTTACAGGTGTACTTGCAAGTTGCTGAAGTTCCCTGATGATACACGTGCCTGAGTGTCTGGTTGCACCTCCTGAACACACAGAGGAAAAAAAAAATCATCCTGCCCTTTGGCTATGACTTTAGTTATGGCCATGACATTCACACTTAGGTCTTCAGGTCACACTGCAAGCACCTTGTATGTTCTGGACCTCTGTCTGAGGGAGGATCAGAGAAGAACTTTTGACTGCAGCCCTGAAGGATGTGTATGGACACTTAAAATGAGTATGAACAAGGTACTCACCTAAGCAGCGTCTGTACAGATGGATCATGCTGAATGAGACTAAGTCTCTTCACAGGTAGCAGAATTATCCTTCTGGAATGTTACGTGTCTCTTTAGCTTCCTGGCAAAACCAGACGGCAGCCTTTCCAAGGTCTAACAAGAGTTTGCCTCCCTGGAAACTAGACATTTTTCTGCTCTGTGCTGCCACCTTTGATTAGCCCACGAGGTCCCAGACAAGCAGAGTGCAGAGGAGTTACAGCAGCCATGGAGGTGGGGAGGGCATCAGCATGTTCTCAACTACACTTGCTTACCAAGTTGCTGGATACGGCCTGAGAAAATAGCAGAGAAAATAAGATTTACAAGACACACCTAAGGTGTAAATATGAATAAAATAACCCAAACATACATAGTCAAAAATGCTGCCTTGCTCCACTTGCTTTCAATTCCCATACAGTGAAAAGGCTGACTTACCATTCATTCTCAAAGCTGTATGAAGACTCACAACACTGTTGTTTGAATGGAACCACTGAAATGCTAATATGTTAGAACTGTTCAGGATTGCTTTGAATTTGAATCAACACTTTTTTTTTGTTTGTTTTAGAATTGTCTTCCCTGTGGACACAATTTTTGCATACATATTTGCATATGCATACCAAAGCCTGAGGTTTTTGCATGAGGTCAAGATTTGTTGCAGCCAGTGCATGCCTAGTCTATAAAATAAAGATCAGGCTTTTGAAGCTGATACAGGGGGGAAAAAACTGACCAGTCATGAGGCATCTTACTATGTCAGCCAAATTTAGCAGCTTTGCTGAGTGAAAAATTCCAGACTTCACCACCCCGAAGCTGCTTCTAAATACCTTCAGGTGTGGTTGCCCCCCTCCTAATGTGAGTAACACACCCAGAGCATCCTTACAGACAGTTTTTCCCTAGCCCTCACTTGCCCCAATGCTGTAGGTTTTTTAATAAGATAAAATAAAATCCCTATTAAGTATTTTTAGAGCTCATCTACATCATTTTGACAGAACTAGGTTAGAGAGCAGTAATAAGTGTGGCTACATCAGCAGCTGTTGGCAGGATGGTGTAGAGAGAGAGAGACAAAGCATTCAGGCATGGAGGACAGTCGGGTGTGGGAAGAGAGCAACAGCTTCCTACCCTGCATTGATCACTGCAGCATTGGCCACTGAATGCACAGGCTCAGAGTTGTGACCATCCTGTGCAATTCTTACTGAGGCGCTCAGCTCATCGCCATTAGGGTAATCTATTGCTACAAGGGCTGGAAATACTGCTTTGTTACAGATCTTATCCATAGGCCCAATTTGTACCTGACTCCTGAGCCATCACCAGCAATGTAATAGTGGAGCAGCAGCTGGTAAAATTAACACTGACTACAGGGAGGAAAACACAAGGAACAGCTTATATAGATATATTTACCTTGTAGAGCTGCTCTGTGTTCCAGCTCTGGGATCTGTTGATATTGGGTGTTATGATGCTGGCTCTAAATAACAATATTGCTGTGCTAACTCATTGTGCCTCGGAGTTCTCTTGAAGTCTTGCTGTTGTAGGCTTGTTTGCAATATTGCAGTGCCTGCAGTATCTGCTTTCAACAGTTCTGCTAATTAATCCCTTAAAGTCCACAAACACATACACACACAAAAAGTGTAAATAAGACAATTAATTCCCACCACATCACTCTTCTATTCCTTTTCACATTTTTCCTGTTGCAAAGCTCTCATCAAGGAATGTGACAAGTTATTTCACATATGCAGTAACATGTTCTGAATGCGTACCAAAATAAAGTTACTGTTCCGTATATCGATGCTTCATAAATATTCATGCATCTCAGTAATATATTGGGACTGCAAATTAATTAGGAAAGGTAGCATGCAGTTACATTCAAGTGATAATCATAACAACTACTTGAAAAGTATTCATTATGTCTCACACTAAAGAGGAGGTTGCCTTTACATATTTAAACCAAATGTTAACTTTAAAAGTTAAATATTTCAACTTTGCCACAAACTACCTAGTCATTTGTAGAATGTGCCCTTTTAAGTGGCATGAGATCATAGAATCATAGAATATCCTGAGTTGGAAGGGACCCTTAAGGATCATCAAGTCCAGCTCTTGACACCGCACAGGTCTACCCAAAAGATAGATGCTAGATGCTAGACACCATCTAGCATCTGTGGGCTTTTTCCCTCTCAGTAAACCAGGACAATACGGAGTAGATTACATCACCATGAGACAAGTATGTGTCCAGAAGAAGAAGAAAAAAAAAAGAACACTGATGCTTTGCTATCGGATCATTCTCAATGCTTAGAGGATGCTAGTTTGTTTAATGTGCCATCAGACAATATAATTCTGTTAATATTGACAGATCCAAGCAAACTGCAGAGCAGAAGAGCTTGTCCTGCAGCCCAGTGACTGCTAGGTGGTAAAATACATCTGACTGGGTCACTTCCCCCAGGAGAACTGGAAGTTTTTGGGGCAGTGTCTCTGCAGTCAAAAATGTCAAGCCAAGATCATTAACAATGCAAAGGCCAGATGATACTAGAATGTCTGCTTTCATTCACTTGCTTAGCGATTTATTCATAGAGGCACACACAGGGGCTTAATTAGGGTTACCTGGAGGAGCTTGCCAAACTCACAAATGACTACTTGATACTAATTCCTTTATTAGCTCAGATGTTGCATCTCCTGAGATTTTATTTCAAATATTTTCATTAAGTCTATCGATAGCAGCTTAATTCTTTCAGTTGAAATTGCTGTGAAAATTACAACACTAACAGATGTCCTCAAAACTGATTGCATGCACGTAGAAGAAACGTAATAATGTGAATGCTGATTCTGGGTGCTTGGAAGAGTGTATTCTTTCAGGAGAAACAGAATTAAGGTCTTCCTTATTCAGCCATGCTTCACTGAATAACTGATTGTGTCAAGCCTGCACCTCTCTCTCTCTCTCTCTTTCTTTTCTAGGCTTTCTGGTGGTGATGTGCTGATCTGCTCATTATTTCCAGCTGCTTAGGGCTACTTAACACTTCGTAGACAGTGCCAAAGATGCCTCTACCTTGAGGCTTGGACTAGGCTGGCACTGAGTAGAAAAATATCAGTTGCAAAGGCTGCTTACACATATTCACTTTTCAAAGCAATGGTCTCTAAATGTTAAATACGTTAGCAACGTGGCTCCCCATACCAAATATCTTGGGGCCCGCAGGTTTCAGTAAGTCTAGTATGCACATGCCCTAGCTCTTGGACAGTGGCAGGTATGCACTGAGAGAGCATCATTCAAGTTTACACTGAAAGAAAATGGCAGGTGTTTTCAAAAAACACACAGCAAAACCATGCCAAACCAGGAACATTAGCAGGCTACTTCAAAAGCCCTCTCCTGGTATCAGCCAGCACGCTGACATCTATGTTATTCCATATATCGTATAGCTATGTTCTATAGTTATTCTATAACACATATGAAGAAAAATAGCTGGACAAAACACAAGCTACAAGAGATTTTGAACTTTTCCTAAGAGATGTTGTGCAGGCTCAGCTACGAAACTAGATCACGTACACAGACTTACCGGTGTGTTTAAAATACACGGTCGAGGAAGAGATGACTGCTGAAGGCTGGCAGTTGTTAGAAAAAGAGATGTCTTGCTTTCACTGCTGCTGGGAAGCAAAGCCTTCGTCAGAGACTTGGCATGAAGCAGTATGGAATCTCTAGGACTAAAACACAATGCAAAGCACAGCATTTGAATGACTAGTCACTGCAGCAAGTGGAGAATCATCTGGACCATTTGGTCTGTCTATTTATTCCGCTCTCACCCTGAGAAGTGTGGATAAATACACGGTCTTCAGCATATAAATCACTCTATGGCCTTCATTAGTCCCAAGTGGATTTAACTACTTCTTTCTTTATCTTTTCTAGAAATATATAACTTTATCTTTTCACATTCTTTCCCTGAAACCATTTCTTAGGAACCTTTTATTTGGGGATTATCCAATCCCGAGGCACAACAGCAGTAAATGAAAGATACTCCGTCCCATAGCAACTAAATTTCACAGATTACCATATTGGTAATTTTTATTAGCATTTAAGTATTAAATTAACCACTAGAGTATGAGCCTAATAGACAAATCACATTAATGAGCACATACGCTGGCAAGATGTCAATGAAAGTTCAACTAAATTACTTTGCTTATTCATAGCTCCAGAAATTAGGGGCATAATTAATCCTCTGTCACAGTTCCTAGACAGCAAATATCAATAATAATTACAACAATATTTTACAGTAGGCTACAAATATATTTCTATGAAATTTTATTTTATTTTTTCTTCTTCCCCGGGAAACAACAAAACAGGCTTCCAATAAAGTCTTGTATTATGGTAGATTTTCCTATAATCTGTTCCCAGTACCACATAGATATTCAGAAATATAAAAGGTAAACCTTCCAGAACTATCACCATCACTTTCTATGTGAATTTTTAAAGTCTCTCTGTTCTTTCCTTTTACCTTTGCATGTTTCCAACTGATTAGTGAACAACGCAGATTAAAAATGCAGTCACTGTTCTTAGAATTAGCAACATCTTATTCTAAAACACTGTGCAAAGCAGCTGCTTGGATGGAGGGGAACGCTTCCCATGTCAGCAGGCACCTTGGAAGCTATGTGTTACCCAGTTATGGCCTTTAACTTGTATTGGAGCTACTTTTCTATAAGCTACTACCAAATATGAGATGAGTTTCAGATCCAGATCTCTAACAACTCTCTTGGTAAACCAGCTTGAGGCTAGGAAGTTCTTTGCATTTTGGAAGAACAACTTTTTGCTTACTGGTCTGTGAGGTCACCTGCAACCGGTATGTCTCCTGAGAGGAAAGTTGAGGGCGTTCGCATGTTAAGACTTTTTATTTCGGTAGAGGAAACTGTGAATAAATTATATTAGATAAAATGAAATCAGAGATATCACTGCAGTATAACTACAATACCCCAGATAGCAGTAAGTAGCTTCTTTGCCAATTAATTACTTCAAGACAACATTAACTTTTGTGAACACTAAAAATCCCTGTCGCCATAGCATGCAAATGTGAAATTCGCAGACAGCTCAGAAAGGAACACTAAAATAGCCAGGCTGTTACCATTCCCCTCATAATCAAGCAATGCCTTGTTATCCCTTTTATTTTTTTAAGTCTCATTTCTTCCCCTCATGCCAAATGACATCTCCATAAAATAAATAAATAGAAATAATAATACTTGAACTGCTGTGCTGAAGTGTGGCTTTCAGTTTGATTGTCTTCATTTTTATTAAAGATAGAATAAAAAGTTGAGTATTTCTGGGTACATTCATTTTCTTTAATGAAATAAAGGACAAAAATATGAATGGTTTGCAGATCAGAAATTCAAATCCAAACATATAAAAGTAATCCATCAACATTACTGTGCTGTGTTCATTCACAGTCTAAAATGAGTATGGAGGAAATTATAAAAGCCCAGGAATTCTAACAAAGGATTTAAGGATTGGGCATATAAGAGCAGAGGTAGGCAAAATGCAGATTTGAATAGAAAATTTAAGTGCAGTTGAACAAATATGGGGACTACCTTGGACCAGCTTCTTTAGAAAAACACTAAAAAAAAAATCAAACACAAAAGAACTGTATCATATAAAAACTGATATGCTGAAAGAGGCAAAGACAAAATATAGTTGCTCATGATAAAACAGCTCACAAAGGAAAATAAAAATAAATAAAACCATCCTGGAAGTCTGAAGTACCAGTTTCGTATAGTAATCATTACAGTAAACAAAAGGGGGAGGACAAATGGGAGAACACAGATTAAAAAAAATACAGTATATGAAAAAAAAATCTTAAATATTTAACTGTGAATAGATGCTCACAATACCTGGACTTATGCACCATCAGACGTTTCCAAAGATTTTTGGATGTTCCACACACAAAAGAACTAAATAGTATTTTTGCTTTATCATATATTAATTCTAACTTGATCCAAGGGACTTAAGGAACCTCTGATCTGTCTAAATCTTAGGTAATGTAAGACAGTGATTATTCTACTTTATATCAGTGGCTTATACCGATTTGGCACTGGAGTTTAAAAGACATGTTCAAACATCTCCTTTTCTACATATTAACTATTCACAAAGCATGTACTTCTTTTTTTTCTTGAAGAAGCTAAAGCTACAAGCAGGAGCTGAGTACATTCCTGGTAAATGTATCATCTTTACAGATGTAAATCATCTTTACTTAAGTACTTTACACCTCAAGCTGTACTCAAAATACACCTTTGGGTTTTAGTAAAGGGTTGGTATGCAAACTGTGATATCACAAAGCTATGAAAATCATGCAATAGATTGGCTTCAGTCACATCTCTCCTACATTTTGATAAATACCTAGCAGAAGTTCATAATCAGCGCCTAGTTACAAGTGAAAGATCTACTACCTTGCTCTCCTGTTCCAGTCGTAACTGCGTTTTAATCTGCTGAAGCTGGAGCTCAGCTGGATCCTTCCTTACCCATGGAGATGACGACGAAGCTTTCATCAACACAGGAACGGGGTCACTCGCTGCATTTCCTCTGCACCATGTTCTCAGTACATCGAACGCATTGACTGAACACTCTGAAATGAAAGACAAAATGATTGATTGCATTAGCTGTCACACTTAATGGGACGTCCTTGCAATAGCAAAAGCTTCGCTTCTACTGACCTGTCCTGCCTTACTCTTCTCCTTACAAAAATAACTAATCGGTTATACCCAACAATCACTTCTGTTGACTGGGCACGATTTTAGGTCTCTAGTACAGGTGCTTTTACCCTTCTGTTCACAGCTTTCACTGTTTTCATAGGAGGGTGTCCTGGCCCTCGTAATGGCTGGAAAGAATCATGCAAATGGCATCTGAGCACCTAATTTGCCGAGTGGTTAAAAAAAATGCAGGAAACCACCAAACAAAACTGATGGTAAGTTAACAAGTGATATATCTATCCATCTGTATTTTTTCATTTAGATTATTTGAAGATAACAGTTCTGCCACCCAGGAAGCAGGTGGGACCTCTTCAGAGGGACATGGGGAAGGGAACGGTAGGCTTCACATTACACCTGTTCTTTATTCACAAACATCTGTAGCCAAAGCAGAGGGCAGCAAAACCTTGAAGTTATTAAGTGTGTTAATGAGGATATAATTACTATTAGCTTACCCTGAATCCAAATATGAGCATACTAGCAACAGCACATACATGTTTTGCAACACTGTGATGACATACCCAAAAAATCCACAAGCATTTTTCCTGTGTGTGCAGTGTGAACGCCAAAGGCGCTGAAAGACACACAGCTGAATAGCGGAGGCATGGAAGAAAAAAAATAATCAAACAAACAAAAACCAGACGAATGAGATGAGCAACAGAATTTACTAGGTAAAGATAAGCACAAGGAACTGCAGGTAGGCAAGACAGGCTGTGAATATGCAATGAATGTCTTGTAAAGTTTCCTTTTAAAGTGTGAAACGGGCTCAATTTATTGGTCTCCTGAATACTACACAGCCACCTCACGTTCTCCTGTGCCTACACAAACTCAGTAGCATCACTTCTAACATGCAATCACTGTCGCGCCCACAATGCCATTCACCACCAATGTGCAGGACCTCTAAGAAAGAGCATTCGGGATTCCTTTCCCTAGGTTCATCCTTCTCTGCTCCTTTCATGGTGTTCAGGCTATTTTGGCAAGCTGCAACCAAGCGTGCTTCATGGGACTAGCACGGTACTAAGAGCTACCCAGCCAGATCTACCAAAATTGGTCACGAGAGGGGAACTGCCACATCTGGAACCGAGGGCAGAGCAAGAAATTTCACAGCTAACCTGCAGACCAAGAACAATCACTTGCGACAACCTTCTATTCAGAGAGATATTTCCTGAAATTATTGCATTGGCTTTTCTGTTTGGTTATCTCATTTAACAAAGGAAGGAGAAATCATTTTTACACAGCTGAACTTTAACTTACAGAACTACTTTTTTCCCCCTCTGCATGTTTGGCAGACTGAGAGACTTTAACCATTTCTCATCAGAAAAGAAGCCTGATAAGTATTGATTTGGGATTATTTTTGCATAGCTGTTTAATTTCTTCTCATTTAACTCTTTAGTTTTCTTTTGTGTATTTTGTATGTTTCTATTTATTTACATTATTTTTCTCTATATTACAGAAAAAAAAAGAGTTATTGCACACTTCTAAATTATTTTTCTAGTGTATTGCCACGGGTCTAGGCAGGCTGAAAGTAGCAAATAACTGATACAACATAGTGCCAGGGCAAGTAATAAACTTTGACTCCCGGGGATCAATTTTGTACTTGAACACAGCAATATTATCCCCATACTATTGCAATTATGATTTCGGTGATTCATTTCAGAACTAACGTTCACCTGACTCAGTGTGCCACTATTCACTTTATTTTTAAAAGTTAAATTCTTTATTAGGTGCTATTGAGATGGTCAACAGCTCTCATGATTTTAGTTAGTACAGAAATAAGCCACAGAAATCTAGAGTACCTTATCTGAAGACAAGATTGTTGTTGGCTCATGGCAGAACAAGCTGTAGTAACGAGTAGAAATCACTATAGCTTTTCTGAATACATGACAAGTATGTTTTGGATCTCAAAGCTATCAAGAAGTCAAATTTTAGGTTCCTTTCTTTGCTGTGAAGATGATTAAGGGAAATGGTTGTTCCATCAGTAGGCGTGAGAATAAATTTCCTATAAAATATTCAGCTTGGCTGAAATTGAATTTCTTTCTTCTTTGTAATGTTGCATAAAATCTGAAAATGCCTGGTTATTTGGAGGTGATGTTGCTACGCAACCACTTCACCTTCCTGTCTTGCTTGTGAAGATGAGCAGGTAGTAATTCCTCTCTAAATGTTTTAACCAAACTTGCAAACAACCAAAAAAATGTAGAAAACTGTTTTGCTGATGCTTTTATAGGTATGAGATTATTTTGACTAAGATTAAGAGTTAAAAATAAAAATCTACATGAAACACTTTCAAACTTTTTTTCAAAGTGGCTTTTTCTTAAGCAAACAGACTCATGAAAAAAATAATATGAAATCCACTTTTTTTTTCTTTTACAAAAAAAGACAAACCAACCCAAATAAAGTGAAAAGAGAGGACCTCTTCACAGCAAAACTATACTTGCACATATACATGCATCTGATATTACCAGAGAGAGATTCAAAGATCTAATTTCAGCAAAAGATCTATGCATGTGCTTATCAGGCTATTTAATCAACCACAGCAAATGAAAGGTACATTATAAAGGAAATAAATGGAAGGACATACAAAAACATTTGACAGTGGTTTGGTATCATAGCTTTATCTCTCTGATAGAGTATGGGTAAAGAATATTAACCAAAGCCTATATTGTTTTGCCTTGCAGCTTCAAGGACTGAAGAACAATGCCAGTCTTGTTGGACTTCAGACAGCCTTTGTTCTTCCCATATATTCCCAGTATCTGTAAGGCATCTTTTTAGAATTTGAAAACTTCCCTTTTCAAGACTATATTGTGTACAAACATCAAGTGCTTCATTGCTGTGTTTTCTTTTAAATAGCAGTAACCCAATCCACAGCTGTAACTGCTTACTGGAAGTCAGCCAGTTCACAACACCATGCCTTTCTAGCTCTCTGGCTCTACCTCTGTCCACACTAATCTCTTCATTGGGTTTCCTAACCTCAGCCTCCAGGTCTTTCACCCAACATGCTGCAGTGCCCTCTCCATCACCTCTCATGCTATCATCTTTGGAAGGATTGGAATAAGAGAAAAATATAAAGAAAAGAAGAGGAAATAGGAGACATTATTTTTTATGAAGGATAGCCCAAAATATTTTAATGCAATGCACATGGTACATCTCCTAATCAAATCAATAAAAGTGACCTTAAGTCAGCCAGAATACAAATGAACAAGAATGTAAAATAACTCAGTTCCTTGTTATGGGAATACTCTGAACATGAAGAATGTTTATCATAAACTGGCCTCTGCCCCTCGTGGGCATTGTTGTCTGGCTGCACTCTGAGACTTCACCAGCCAAAATCAACTATCTGCTGTCACAAGCAACTGTGTATGCATCTTTAAATATTACTACTTAAAACTCTAAATTGTGCCAAGAAGCATTTCGTACAGTAATCTGAGATTATTAGCTACTACGGACCTTATCCTGTTATCTCAGTTCCTCATCTAGGTGTAATTCTGTATCAATGAAAGAGTATTGCATAAATAAAGGACTAGCAAATAAAGTGAGTTTTGTTGTGGAACCCTACAGTAGACCACCCAGCGAGGATGATAAGACCAATGAATTATTCTTTAAAGAAGAGATCTCTAGATCAGACCCCCTTGTCCTTATGGATTACTTCAACGTGCCCAATAGGAACTGGGAATACCCCACAGCTGATACAGACAGGTCCAGGAGATTCCTAAAACACCTTGATGACCATTTCTTGGTAAAGGTACTGAGGGAGCTGACTATGAAAGGTGCCCTCCTAGATTTGTTGCTTGTAAACAACAAGGGTCTCATGGGTGAAGCAGCAACTTGTGCCTGTCTTGGCCACAGTGACCATGAAGCAGCTGAGTTTAAAAGAGAAAAACTGCCACCAGAATTTCAACCCTGGATATGCAGAGAGCAGACTTCAGGCTGGTGAGGGAACTAATTAGGAAGGTTCCCTGGGGAACTGGATATCAGGACAAGGTTCTTCCCTGAGAGGGTGGTCACACACTGGAATAGGCTCCCCAGGGACAGAGTCACAGCACCAAGCCTGATTTCAAGCAGCATTTGGACTATGCTCTTTCATATGGTCTGAATTCTTATTTTTTGATAGACCTGGGTGGAGCCAGGAGTTGGACCTGATGATCGTTGTGGGTCCCTTCCAACTCAGGATATTCCATGATTCTCTGTGCAGGCTTTGCTGCTCCAGATGGCCGTGTATAAGTCTATGTGGCTCCTTGTGATCCATCCCAGGGTACTCAGATTTGGCTGATGTCATTGTGAGACCTCTTTCAATTATTTTTCAGTCTTGGGAATTCGGAGAGATCCCAAATGACTGGAAGATGGCAAGCATTGTTCTAATTTTTCAAGAAGGGCAAGAAAGACAACCCTGGTAATTACAGGCCTGTCAGTCTCACTTTAGTGTCTGGTAAAATTGCAGAGAATATTATGACTGACAATGCAGTCCTTGGTCACAGCCCACACAGGTTCAAGAGGTGCCAGTCCCATTTAACAATCTTAACTTCCTTTTATTACAAGGTCACCTACCTAGTTGACTAACAGAAAAAACAGTTGATGTAATCTTTTTGGATTTCAGCAAAGCTTTCAATGTGGTTTATCACACTACCCTTCTGGACAAAATGTGCAGCACACAGCTAGACAGATACATAATGTGATGGTGAACATCTGGCTGATGGTATGGGCTCAGAGGGTTATAGGAAATAGGGTTACATCAGGCTGGTGGCCAGTCACAAGTGGGGTTTCCCAGGGCTTTATTTTCGGGGCAGTTCTCTTTAATGTTTCCATAAATGACTTGGATGCAGGACTTGAAGGTACACTAAGGAAGGTTGCAGATGACACTAAATTAGTAGGAAGTTTTGAATCCCTCAGCAGTAGGGTCCTTGCAAAGAAATCTTGACAAATTGAAGGCTAGGCAATCACCAGCTTCATGAGGTTCAGCAAGAGCAAGTGGTGGATTCTGCACCTGGGATGCAGATTCCCCACCCGGGATGGGGCAACCCTGGGCATACAAACAGACTGATGATGAGAGGCTGGAGAGCAGCCCTGAGGAAAGGGATCTGGGGCTTCTGGTCACAGCCATGAGTGGGCAAAATTTGAGAATATAGCTCCATATTTAGAGATTTAAAACAAAGCCTGGAATCCCTCGTATATATGTATCAGAAAGGCGCTGCATTACAGAGCACCATAATTTTTGCTTTTTCCAACTTGAAAACATAAGTTATCTCAAGAAATATTACTTGGTTATATTAGATAGTATTTTCCTTTATGTGTACACCAACTTATACACCAATATTCTTCTTTTCCCCAAAGTTTGTAATTGTGTCACTCTAGTTTGTATAGATTTATTTTCTAATTCAACACATTATATTCTGCTGTACTCACTGTACGCTTGTTGGCTTCATGAAGAATTCCTGAAGGCTTGCTACAAATGAACAGTAAAGTTAATAACAAATAACAATGCTGAGAACGGAGAAGCTTTTCTGTCTAGCTTAATAATACAGGTTAAGCTTCATTTTTTTGTGGTCAAACACATTATTTGTTGAAGTAGTTTAAAAAAAGCTTTAATCTAATTTCTGCATGTCTGTTTAGATCCTGCATGGATCAGCAGCTCAGTGCTTGGCTAAAAAGATTTTCAGGAAGACACAGAGTTCTAGTCTCTGGAATCTATTCAAACAAAAGGGACAGGACTTATTACTTTAAGGGATTATTATTTACAAAAAAATCTTAATTTATGGGATACCTGGAGAAAGAAGGTGATGCTATTGCACCTGAATATTCCAACCCCATCTCACTGTAGTGTTCTGTCAGACACTAACAAACTTAGTCAAAAATGTTTCCTGGAGTGCGCACACTATAAACTAGGCTTTGTCACTGAGCATCTTATTTCAAGTTTGTTTGCCAGAATAAGACTTGTGATAGGAGACTGGTATCAGGAACACTGTCAACGCTATTTGTGGTACCTTGAAGTTGTTACACTCATTAATTGCTGTCTGTTAATGGTAATTTAATCCTGTGTTGTGCAATGCAACAACAACTATTTTGTAAAGGTTAATGAAGCCTTGATTATGATCTTTACAAAATTCCCTAACCTTTGTATAATAGCTTGTTCGTCTAAAAATTGCTATTGACAGTAAGTGTTTCACTTAGCAGGGAAAATCCCTACCTTCAAAACTGCTGGGAGCAGAGATTGAGGCAGACAGTGAGAGACCAGAGCAAAACACAGTGTTAGGCCATAGAGCATACTGCAATTCCTGTTGGGCAGCACTGGTAGCATCTAACAAATGCATAAGGACTAAGTGAGCAACATTCATAAGGAGCACAGTTAGCATTAAGTGGAGATCTTAAACCATTACTCTATATTTAAGAGTCTGTGGACCTTGACATGGATCAGATACAACACATTCAATTTACTGACAACTTGTTTGTTATATATACTGCCTAAGTAGAGACAGTACTCTGCCAGAGCTTTGCATCTCTATGGCTGCTAGTTTCAGATGCAGGATTTGCTGAGTTTTCAGGACCCAGAACAAGGGAGATGCTAGCAGAACATAGCAGTACACCCTAGAGAAAACACACCCAAAAGCCTCTTTTTTTTTTTTTTTTTTTTTTTTTTTTAAGCATTAATATGAAATAGCAAGCAGGCTGCATAAATGGGAAAGATGGCAGTATGCTATAACCTTTGTACCAAGGAAGCAGACAGAAAACGTTAATGGCCTACACTATGCAGATTTTCTCATGTGAACTTATGTTTCTCTAAATGCTGATGAACCAGAGTGAGCACCAGGAGGGAGCAGTCTTAAGTCCTATACCCCGTATACATCCTATACATGATGGTGGCTCAGCTCCTCTGGAGCTGGATGCTCAGTGCATACCTGAGCATTAGCCCATTCCCTTCATCATCAGCTGATGCAGACTCTGTAACCACCCTGTCATATATATTCTTTCGCTTAGGCAGTCAGTAGTATGCAGAAAAGGAAGTGCCAAATCTGTAAGACCAGCAATTATTTTGTTTTTCAATTGTTCTTTGGTCATGAAACTTACATTTCTTAATAATAATGCAGCAAGATTTTACATGTTACATGATGTACACATCTATGACATAATCATAAGATTTATTTACTACTCATAGTCTCTGAAATGAAGATTCTGACTGTTGTTCTGGGTGTGTGGAACTCCTGTAAAAAATCTTTCACAAAACAGAATCCTGGCTAAAGGAGGAAGGAGTGAGCATGCTTTGGCTGATTAACAGACACTATGTAAAGCAGCTCTCCTTGGCAATGCTCTCATTAACGTTGCCACCTTTGATACATGCCAGACTGAATCCTCTTCAGCTAAGGAATAGCCTTTTTGTGGTCCCATATAATTCATCTCCTACCTCACTTGTGTTAAAAGAAGCTGCATAATTGAAGACCACTTTGTTCCAAGCAGCACTTAGAACAGCTGTATTTAGAGGTGGAGGAAGGTGGCTGAGCCAGAAAAACAAACAAACAAACAAACAAACAAAAACTTGGTAAGACAGGAGCTCCACCTATTCAAAATTTACAGCTGAGAAGCAGAAAAGGAGTGCAAGTTTTTTGAGCACTTACCTCTTCTCACAAGGCAGAGAAACTCAGCTGCACAGGCATCCTCTCCAGCCCCTCAACCAATCAGACACTGAAAAGGGTTTCAGATCCTACGGCCATGGGCTCTCAGCAGGTTGCAGATGTTTTTCTAGGGGGATAATGAGTGAGGTCACAAGACAAGCTTTGCAAGACAAAATCCTATAATGGTATTTAGTACAAAAATAACATTTTCCATTTAGAAACTGAGTAGAAACTTTCAGAGACTTCACAATTTTGTATTATATATATATGAAATGAAGTTGATACAGGAAACCAGTGAGATATGCAGCTGTGCTGCAGTGAGCTAACCAATCATACCAGCTAATTAATTGATTTTAAAATGAGATGAATGAGTGCCATGTCTAAGAAGCAAAAGACTTATTTATTATTGTTGTGTACGATCTTAAACATCACCACATCAAGACACTGTATGCGAAAGGCCAAGTTATCTCCTCTAGCAAGATCCAAATCCCTCTCAAAATAAATATATATATATGTATATATATATATAAACACACCATAACATAAAATCCCAATCAACATGGTACACTAACAAGAATAGCAGCTAAACCCATAGCTGTGTTCAGCTTACAACTGTTCCAAAGATTACTTCTGTGAGAACAGAGGCTGTAAGAGAGACCATTGCAGAAGGGGGACATAAAGAAGTGAGGGTTCAAATGCCATATTGCATAATCATAAGCCACACAAGAAGATTCACGTTGTCTATTTCTGCAGCACAATGCTGAAAATATCATTGCTACTTCTTCCCTATACTTTTATACCAGCAAATGTCAACTTCAAAACCAGACCAATCAATCGACAGACAAACGCATGTCCTTTCTACACGACTAATCTTGATCTTTTGCTGCTGCTCTTGTTTCAAAGCCTCATGGGTTTTGATTTGTTTGATCCAGTCACAGATCAAGCAAATGGAAGTATCAAAGATCTTAGCCCATCTGAGAAAGCAAGAGAATGAAAGAAGAATACATAATAGCCAATAAAAAAGAGAGGAATTGTGATAAAGCTGTACATGATTTGAAGATTTTGAGACAGTGTTGGCATGACTGAACTTCGACATCACCATTTGCCCATAGCTGACACTATCGTATCAATGATCCACTACTAGGAACTGTCAATTCATTGTTATTGGGCAAATAAATATCAATTTCTAGCAATAGCTATGGATTTGCACCCACCTTTAATTTTTCAAAGAAACATTGGCCACTGGCCCTTCATTGCCATGGACAAAAGACAAAAACAGAGCCATCGGAAAAAAAATGGTTTGAATAAAGGTGAGTGAACATTCAGCAAGAGAACACTGGAAAATTATTATTATTATTATTTTAAGATAGAAGCATTGTAGATAAACCGCAGGACCAAGAGAAAGATGTGGTTTATAAAGCTGCACTTTAAATTTCTCTTATGCTATATTGCTGTCAGTCTCAGCCACCTTCCTTTCCAAGCCAGCCCTTTTACTTAGCAGGAATTGTATTGTGTGCTAAATTCAGCATCTTCTGGCTGAAAATAATTTCTAACTGAACACTATAGTAGAAGACTTTTTCCTCCTCCTCCTCCACCCTGCAGCTATTACAGTTCCAGCTCATGCTAGCACTAACTGTGAAAGCCAAAACTGGTTCAATAGGCACAGAGCACACCTCTCATGGTTTAAGGTTGTGTCTTATTCTCTGTTCAGGGGAGAAGACCAGTACTAGCTCTCTACTCTTTAATTTTTATTTTTTATTATTATTTTAGGAATACCTTTTTTTTTGTTCACTGGGTAATCCTAGGTAACCCCAGAGAAAACTTTCTTATTTGGCTTTTGCTTTCTCTCGACTTACATAAGACATTGAGTACATATGAACAATAAAAACAAGTGTTCTAGACCTAGAGGAGTCCTGGAATAAATCTCATACTTCTACAAAGACTTTTACATAGTTTCTCAAGAGATGTTTTTGTTATTTTTTTCAACAATTGGCTCAACCAAATATGCTTAGTTTTATGACAGAAAAATGGTCTTTTTTTTTTTTTTTTTTTTTTAAACTTAGGTTGAATTTGAAATACAAAGAGCTCTAAGCTGGTAGCAACACTCAAGAGTTAGCCACCCCCTTCTTTCCATTTCACTGTCTTTATGGAGTTGGTTAGCATTTCTTTTTGGGTATGGTAATATAAAATGCTGACACTAAGACCTTCAAAAGGTGGTCCATACTGTTACCATATACAATTACGCAGCTGAAGAGTGATCCAGCTTTCCACAGCACTGAGAGAAGCAGCTTTCATTTCTGTCTGGAGCCACTGATGTTAATGTTTCTCTTTCTCCTGTCCCTGATATCTTTTTACAACTCCACTATTGCCACCTCTGGGAGGATGATTTTATACTTTTATACTTCTTGCTCCTTCCAGCATGCTAGTCCTATTGCTAATACAATATTTAAGCCTGCTTCCATAAAACCAGTTCCACTGGGGATTTCAGTAAGGGATTGTTTTAATGCACACCAGTCAATTTCCCTCTCTGACTCCCTTATGCTTAAACTCCTGTCAGAGTTTAGGAGGGGTTGGACTATGCACTTAGTCACATGGTCTAAAATTTTGGTTAGACCTGTGTGGTGTCAGGAGTTGAACTCAATGATCCTTATGGGTCCCTTCCAACTCAGGATATTCTATGATTCTATGATTCATATTTTCTGTCATGATTTATTCTCCAAAACCTGATCAGATTTTGGATCAATTCTCAGGGCAAAAAAAATGCTTTCTAGATGTATAATAACTTGACCTTCAAAAGGTTTTTTGTTTTGTTTTGTTTTGTTTTTTCCCCCCATCGTCGGTACCATTGCACGTGTGCTACCAGAGCCACGCTGTTTGATGCTTCCCGGATGCCTAAATGTACATTATGCATGGTCTGCATTACAGAAAAAGATGAGAAAAACCAATAACAATGGCCACGTTTAGTGGATGAGGAAGCTAAAGTTCAATGAAATCAGAAGAAAGGCATTTATTAATCTTGGCAAGATGTGGATCTCGCAGATTGATTAATGGATTAAGTAAGATCACACTAGAAGCGTTTGCACAAGATGATCACTGAGATCAGGCTTCTAGAACCCCGATCTGTTATTTAGTGCAAGCCATCTCTCAAGGCTCACATAAAGTTTGTTTGTACCACTTCGGCTTCCTGATTTGTATGGATTAGGGAATGACTGCCTAGACAAAACAGGCACCTGCTCCTGAACAGTCAGACTCATAAAAAAATAGTAAAACAGGACATGAAATTCAGCCAGCAAAAGGTCTGAATAGCTATTACTCTGGAATAGGGAAGCACTAGATTTTAGGGTTTTCCTTCAAGGAAAAGATTTTGTCACTCCAAACCTGTTATGCAGAACAAAGTTCAGTACACTTAAATCTGCTTGCTTCTGCTGAATAATGTGTAAGCAATAAAGTACAACTTCGCTATGTTATAGTCTACCCTAGGATTGGCAGGAAAAGAAAAAAGTTAGCTAACACTGAAATGAATCAATAATACCAGGAAGATAAGTGGCATGCACACTTTTGTCTTAGAAAGATGCTACAGATGAACACAAAACCTGTTTTAACTGCCATAATGCCAAGAATAGGTGCAACACCTGCAGATCAAAACCATAGGCTGAAAGGTAGCAGCAAGAAATTGGACTTTACATCTCAAAAACACATCGCTAACCAGGCACACCAGCCTGACTTTCTTAAATGTCTTTGAAATGTTTGCCTGGAAGCCAGTAGAGAAAATCTAAGTTTCCCATAGCACAGAAATTTTTAATTATTATTATTTTCCCTCCAAATGTTGCGTTCCAAAACGTTATGTATAAAAGCCTTAGATCTGGGAATTTGACATTTTAATTTATGTTTAGAAATGTAAGTTATTCAGGAAAATAATGAGATCAGTTCAGACTTGGAACAAAATCAAGGTGCAACTGACACGTAGCACAAGAGTCCCAAAAGCGCATGTTTGCAGTGAGCTAGATCAAAAAGCAAATGGCAATTTTACACCGAGGTCAGGACACAGGCGGCACAGTGAGTGATCATCAGGAGCACATCTCAGTCTTGCTTTCATGGCCTCTGCTGACACTAGCAATATAAGCGACTTAAGAAAAAAGTGATACATCATCCCTCTGTACTGATTTCATCCTAAACACCTGTATTACATTTCGAAGTAACTCCAGTTTCTGAGATGATAGGTGGAATCAGTGAATAGCACTTGTCTGGTATGTGTTTGCACACTTCAGGAATCTCAACTGATTTTAATCCTTGCTGAACCAAAGGCATTTTAGCTAGCCTTTAATTAACAGATTTATAACTTATGCTATTATTCTATAGTAAAAAATAAAAAACTTCTTTTTGACCACAAAATTTACTCCTATTTTCGAAGTCCTACTCAATTCCTCATGAGAAAATTGGTGGGATTTTGGAGCTGTGTAGAGATGTTCCCCCGGCTCCCCTCTTGGGAATGGAGACAGCAGCAAGCTGTCAGCCATGCAGTCCTCTCCTGGCATGTGCTACCAGTGCTGACCAGCTCACACTGTATTTTTTGTCACAATGCACTTCCCTATTCACTCATTTCTGTGCTCCATACGTCCATACATTTTGCTCATGTGCCCATAATGCTCAGGTATAAAAACAGCGCACACAAAACTATGATCTGATTTTTGCTAGACAGTATTTTGGCATTTCACCATTGCTGCGCTAGCTCATGAAACTCACACCAATATTCTAAAAATAAATCACTTTGTCAGAAACAAACCCCTAGTAGGTACATATAAATATAAACCACTCCATAATTATTATCTGGGTTAACGATATTTGTCAGCACTTGTACTGCAGCTACCATGCATAAAAGGGAATTTCTTGGACTGGAAAAAATGGGCAGAACATGCATCCCTGAAATGCAGGCTATATTTTCTGCTATCCAAGAGTCCAAAAGGCAGCTGGGACAAACCATCTGAGTTTAACTCCTGTCACGCCTCCCCCCACACCACTACATGGACAGACAAATACTCCAACCAGCACAAATACATGCTAGATTTCATTTTCAGTTTCCAAAGTGATAGACAATGCTGCATAAATTAGTATTAAAACTAGTGGTAACAGGGAGTGTTACCAGTACAACACCAAACACAAATTAGAGATGTTTCACAAGAGAATCCACAGTTTCTAGCTCCCCTCCTGGTGAATCAACAAAGATAGAGCACAGCAAATAAGTTAGCTAAAATCAAAGTACTCTTCCAACTCACTGTCAAGACAATATTGCCTGGATTAATCTTCCTCGCCCTACTAGATTTTCACCACCAATTTTCACCACCAGTACTTCATCATTTTGTCAACGTTTGAAACATTGTCATTTTAAATTATACTATAGTCACAAAGAAAGTACCTGATGTGTCCAAATGATGAACCACCAACTCCTGCCAAATACAGTAAAGCAGGAACACTTATTTTCTGTTGGGTAAACCACTTCATTTCTGCATTACAGAAGAGCTCTTTCAGAGCTGAAAAATAGCATGCTACTAGCATAGAAACATCTGCAGTCCTGAACTTCATTCCCCTCCCCTTGCTATGTATGCTCTGCCTTGCTCAACCAGGCTTAAAAATGGGACAGGAGCAGAAACAGCTAGAACTTTTTAATCTGTTTTTTTTCCAGCACTCCTCCCTAATTTGTGAGCATTGCACACATACCTCAAAGGATTGTGTAGTGCCCTATCTGCAGAAATGTTGCAGATTACAGACTGTGGAAATAGGCCAGTGCTTGTCTCATCATTCTGCTGAACATTTGAGAGAGGCCTGGAACAGCAGCAGCCCATCAGCTCCTGGATGAAATAAACAACACATCATTAGAAATAGACTCTGTGCCAGTGATGCTTTAAAGTGAGCAATGGGCAAAGGCTGTGGGACACATGCTTGAAGGGCAGGTAAAGAGCAGTATTTTATCAAAGGGCATAAGATCTTAGAGGCATATTTTAGGGCTAGATTAAAAAAAAAAAAAAAAAAAAAAAAAAAAAGAAAACAATGGAAACATGTAAATGGCCCTTTACATAAGTGCAAATTGAAATGAAATGTATGAAAATTTGCAAGTGCCAAAGGATTTTACAGGCATTGCTACAGGATTTTATTTCATCCAGGCGGCTTTCTTTATTGTCTGAACATGCAGCATAACCCTGAATTATTTTAATTGCTTTTTAAAACACTGCTGAAGTGTTTTTGTTTATTTTTCATGCACTTTAAGTCACCCTTCACCACACAGCTAGAGATTTTCTATGTGTTGCAAGCAGTTGTTAATTCCAAAGGCCTTTGCACCCTGCATCCCTGCACATGAACCTGGCAAAAGTTCCACTGAGAAGGGAGCATCCCCTCATTCGACACCCAGATTCCTCGCTCACTGTTGGATGCCTGAAAAAAAACCAAGCTGCCTTCATAGCTTGCTATTTCTAGAGCATGTTTTGGGTCCCGATGCTTAATGTATAGGTCAAAAGTTTGTTTCCTTGGGGAATACTGCCACAAACTCACATCTTTCTTGGGGAACACCAGTTCAGATATTTGGACTAGTATATTTCAAACAGAGGAAAGACAGTGAGAAGAACCCTAACCCTAATTCTAGGCAAAGGCTTAGAATTCAAGATTTTTAAAATAGCTAATCACAAGAAATGTGTTTCCACATAAAACTGGCTATCTGGATTTTGAACGAAGTTGACTTGTTGTTGTTGTTGTTGTTATTTTATGCAATTACTACCTTCCTGTGACACTGTAACTTTAGCAGTGAATTTTGTACACAGTCTCTTCCAGCTAAGGCTGTTGAGCATCTTTCCTCTCTGCATAAAAACCTAGCGTAGGTAACTTAGAAAATATCTCTGAAGCTCTTTGATAAAGGTCTCATTTTTACCATGAACTCTTGAACATGCCACATTCAGTCAGCATGGATACCACTAAGTACCATTGAGAAAACATGAAAGCAAGCTATCTAGCAAGCCTGTGCTTGGATTTCAATGTGTTGTGAGGTCTGCAAAGAGATGGTCATGAAAAGCACTTTGCATTTCTGAATAGAAATTTAAGCCACTTAAAAACAATAAGCAATAATAAAATGAGTATTGGTTTTGGATATGCCAACAAAAACATAGCATTCTTTCATATGCTTAGGCTCCCTTTTAAAAATCATGGAGATTTTTTATGATGTTTTGGGACAGCTGAAAGATGATGACCATTTTAGGATTTAATCAGAAACATATTCAAGTAGTGATATTCCACTTTACAAATGCTTTTGTATATTACCTATTAAACTAATTCTTAAGCTAACTCTAAGTACGTTTTCCTGAAAGGCATATTAGTCCCTTACTAAGAAAATATGGAACAAGACAATCCAAACAAAACCCTTGCAAAACACCAGGTGTAAATATTTTCAGATGAAACACTAAATGATAGTACTATGTCAATAACCCCCCATTCTTAAAGTTTATGTATTTATTTTTTATTTTGTTTGTATAATTGGGAGATAAGCTATATGAAAGAACCAGCTTACATAAAGCTGCTTGGGTGGAACACTTCAGCGAAACCTTTGGCTCTTCAGTGGAAGGATTGTTGAATCTAATACAATTATTTGACCATAGCAATGTCAACTTCAGTCGCTGCAACCTTTGACTAATACATGTCCAAATATTCATTTTTTTTCAACAGTATAATATTCCAAGAACTTAAAGTTCCTCTTAGGAAGGAATCCAGGCAGGCCATTAATTTTGGTGAAACGTTAATGCCATGTTAGTGAGGACTGAAACTGTAGTATATTTTTGGTAATTTTAAGTGAACCAGTAGTGCACTTCCATCTCTTTAGGAGGCCAAATCAATTTAAATTGGAGAAACAGTGACCTTATTTAAATGGACATTTATGCAGACAACATTTAAATAAATTTGACAACTACTTCATAGGTTTTTCTCTGTTTCATTGGATGGGATAGGGGAGATGTACTTTTTTTCTTCCAGACCAAATTTGTCTCTTATTCAAGATCTTGGAAAATGTTCTGATGGAAACAAATTTCCCAAAAGGCTCTTGTAAGATGAAAGTCAAACTAGAGTCAAATGTTTATGAAAAACCATTCCTGTTTTTCGCTGGCCTCACTGGAAAATAAGAACAAAGTGGCCATAAATTTTCCAAAGGAGATAGTCAGAACTAATAGCTAAGAGTAAATATTGATTTATGTTTTGTATTTGTTGTCTTTGGGAGCATGAATGATCACTTGCAGAGAAAAAAGTAATATTTTCTGCTGCTCAGAATTCATTATTTTTCTCCTCCACAACATGAATAGGTGCAATTTTTCTTAAATGAATTTTTAAGAACTGTTAAACAGAAATTTAACTTTCCCCCTCAAGCTGAATGCATAAATAAGGGTTTCCTGTGAAAAGTTTCCATATATGTAAACAGACAGCAACCTAATAATAAGCATATCAGTGACTTCCTGAAATTTGAATGTATTACCAAACTTTCTCTATAAATTTAGAAAATGAAAAATATAAAGGTTTTTTAATACATAAACAAATAAAATAGTAAGTTTTCAAGATTGATAAAGATTTTCATAGAGAACAACTTTTGATACAGATGTCTAATTTGAGAAATTTCTGATGAGGTTTAAACAATTCTCCATTAACAGATTCTTTTGCATTCAAATACAAATATGGTGTCACTTTCAATGCCAACAGAACTGATTGCAACTCAGCAGGAAGAAACGAAAGTGTCACAATACCTATTGGTTTGTTTAGGAAAAAAAAAATATAACAAGTTCAGAATATATTTATAGTTAATAAACATACAGTCTTCTAGACCAGCACCTTACCTTGCCATGATCATTTACACTTTAAGGATAAAGACCTTCCAGTCAAACAAATGTATCAAGGGGTAACACAAAGAAGTTAACCCTATACGGCACTTAGTTTCCCTCTCAGTATCCATTCATCTTTTGCAAAAGTATAATTTCCAGACATTAGGTGTGATAAGAAGAGAAGAGACAGCGACTCCTCAAGATGTTCTGGTGGTTTTATTATTTTTAAAAGATTAAATATGTCAGCCAAATATCTCATTAGAATTTGTCCATAAATCAAAATACATTGTGACCCTCTCTGAAAAATAAGAGGTCCCTTAATCAACTCCCCTTTTTGTCAATGACAAACTATTCACAAAATAGCAATCAAATTCCTTCTAAGTTGTCGTCTTGATAAATTAAATAGATTGAGTTGCTTGGGTCTATCAGTATAAAGACCTTTCTCTAGCTCTGAAATTGTAAATGCAGGTCTTTTTTTCTTGGATCTTTTAATTTATTTTTTTTTTCTTCCCCAAATGTGGCTATCAAAGCAAGAATGAGCATTTCACTATCCAGCCAGTATCAGAGTATTAAGACATGTAATGATTTTAGATTTTGCTGTGCCTCTTACATAGCGGAGAGGATGAATACTGCAACAGGCCTGGAAGGAAAATTCCAGGGTTCATAAATATTAAGCAGTATTAAAGCAGTGCAGGAGAGTGCACAGTATTTCAAATTTAAGCCCCACTAGAATTCACTCCACTTTTAGTGTCTTTCCTTACTTTTTCACTTTCCACGCTCACCTTAATTTGTGTATCAGGGATCTGCATTACAAAATGCTTGGCCTGGCTTACCAGGCAATTTATGCAGACTACATTTGAGGGGGAGGGGAGGAAAGAAAGAAAAAAATGAGCACAGTGAAATTTAAGTTTCAAATTCTAATTCAAGTAATGCCTGCCAGCTAGTCCATTAACATTTTCAAACTTGACACGGCACTCCTGCTTTTACAGAGCACTAGGATTGATTTAACTCCGTAGACTGGGCTGGTATTCACAATTCACTCAAATTCATTCTACAGGTACAACTGGCACACTAGATTTAGTATCTTCAGATAAAAACGGAGAGCAAATGATTTTTATTATTGCTATAACCATCACACCACGGCAATTTTTTTTATTACAACCCTATCTACTTAGCTGAGGAGCAGCATTTATAGAGAAGAATAATGATATTCGCGCTCATGACTGAGTGGACTTGCCTTTAAAGTGTTAATACATCTGTACAAAAGTAACGTAAAATGGAAACATTCTTCATTTTTGTGTTCAAAAGGCCTTGGGAACCAAAAGACCATGGGTATTCACAAGCTATAAATATGAAGAGGTTTTAAAAGCCTCGGAAGTACCTACAGCCAGGTGGTTACAGTAATTTGGGTTGGGCAGTCACCACTGGAGGGTCAGCAAAGCAGCACAACGCATTCTTTCCATCCCCTTCTTAAACTGTAGGCAAGTCCTTTCTTGCTATAAATTGTCACAAGGTGTTTACCAGCCATTAACTTAAAAGTGGCTCTAATTTCTCAGCATGTAATTAGGGATGCTGACTAAACCTGATCCAGCATCATCCTGTCAGCTGTCTCATATTAGTGATGCAAGGCACCTCTCCCTCTCTCTCAGTCATGACAATTCATTAGTTCTGCTGTTGGAGAGCAGCTGTACCATTTGAGATGTAATTTATTCAGATTCCCTCAAAATTGTTGCTGCAATGTGGGAAGATAAGTGATTTGATGAGGTTATGTATTTACTGTCAGATAACATTATGGGTTGGATGTGTGGCTAGAAATGATAGGAGATTATGTTTTGTCAGAAATATTGCCCTTTTTAAGGCAAAAGATTAAGTTAGATGAGGCAAAGGACAAAATGCTTTAACATGTCAGACATGTCTCACACTGTTATCCATAAAACACTCCCTCCTCCCCCCCCAAAATATCCTGTTCGGATCATGAAAGTTTTACCTTCGCCCCAGTTTACTGACATATTTTGTAAAGCATCTGGTTTAGTAATAAACACGAGCAAAACCATATTTGTTCAAAATAAGAAAATATACAATGCTCTGCTTGATCAGCAAGCAGGGTGTGTGTGCGTGCGTAATGTGTGAATTTCAAACTAACTTTAATGCCAAGCAAAAAATGATGAATCAAGAACTTTAGTATTTAACTGGTGCTCTGAGAAATAACATCAACTTACCTCCTCTGAGTAGACCTGAAACAAATCCCCAGTGCTTAGAAAATCCCTAACTTTAACTTGTGTGTGTTTTTTAACCCCAGCAGCAACACTCACTGAGGTACATGGCAAGGTAAAGCCAGCTCAGTCAGAAAGCTGGTTCCCCTAACTAGCTCACTTTCATGAACATTCAGTTTCCAAATTCAAATTAAAAATGTACCCAAATAATAGGCTTTGGGGGTCAGACCCTAAAGGTCCTTTGGCTGCTATTCTGTCTTTGACAGTAGCCAAGGGAGGCTGCCAGGGAGGAGAAGCACAAGAACAAGGTAAGCATACAGTCATACCTGGGAGGAAAATCATTCATCTTGCATCAATCTGCAGCTAAGGAACTCCTTGAGCTTCAGGTGGTGTTTTTGTATGTAATGGCTCTCAGTCAATTTTTCTTCTGGGAAAATGACTGTTGTTCACATAATTTTGCTTCATTAAAAGAACGTATTTCATTGAAAGTTGCTTCCTTGTGTTCACTTTGAACTCTGGAAATATTTATGGTGGCCAACTTGGTTCCTGTACAAAAAAACAACAGGGAATGTGTCACACATGACAGACATCAGTAGAAATTCAATGTCACTTATTAATGCACTTGAGAGATTTTCAAATATACATTTCCCATGAAAAGTCAAAAGAGGTCTACCTTCCCCAGCTGCTGTCTCAGTGACAGTTTTTACCTATAGTAAACTATACGTTTAAGTACTGTTTCAGATATTTACTCAGATCTGAAATAAGAAATTATTCCAGATTATTTCTTGCTTTTCTTTCATAGTAAATACATTCTGACTTGCTTCTGATGCCTGTGATTATTTAACTCCAAATACTCTGTTGCTTACAATGGCAATTTTTCATATGGGTTTGACTCAGACATTTCCCCAACTTTAGCATCCAAATATTGGATGCTATCAGTGTACACATTGAGTACAGCAATATATTCTCCCAACCACAAAATGTCATCAACACTGACAACCCCGTCATGGTCTTAAATCCAATATCCTGTGGCCTCACTGACTTCTGCATTTTAATTTGCTATCCCAGTGCACAGTAATTTCTGGTTATCTGTGTCATAGTCTTAAGCACATCTCAAGATGAAATGTTGGCAGGTTGTCATGTTTGTTAAGAACAGGTGCTCTGACTATGGGTTGATTTTTTAAAAATTTTATTTTATTATTTTTTTCCTTTCTCTAGCTACACTTTGAAATTGGGTACTCTGCATGTGAAAGTAACCTCTGGCCATCCGCAACATGTAGATCCTTTTATCCTCAATTTATACATATGTGCACAAACAATAATTTTAATCAGGAAAAGCTGAGATGAAATACCAGTGAAGGAAGACTTGTTAGGCATGACATTTCATTTATAGATACAACTGAGAAGATTAACGTCTGAGCCAGCAGCCTGTCCTTTACTACCTTCAGCTACCCAGAAATGAAACGTCACGTATGACAACTCATTCCTCACTGCTCCTGAGAAATTCTCACTGCCATTTCATTCTATCTCCCTAGACTCTATCTTCCTACACAATAATATTAATTAAACAACAAATCCACAGTTCTGAAGAAGAAAACGTGCTCAATCGCTTTCAGGGCATGCATATGTGTTTATGCACATATATGCACATATTATTCTGATTAATGTTTTAAATGTCTTTGATATGTGACTTACATGAAATAAGGTTAGTTCCTTGGCACTCTGCTTCTGGAAAAGCTTCAGAACAGATGAACGTACCGATAGACAAATACACTTGGCCAGCAGGAAAACAGAAAGAGAAGAGAAGGAGAAAATGGGAAAGAAGGGAGAATACAGGTGGAAGCCCAAGTAGATTTGTTTGCAGACATCAGTGCCAGAATGATTACTCTGCAATGGAGTTAAGAACTAATCTGAGTCCAGGGTCCCTTTTATTCTCAAAGCTTTCTATTCACCCTGTTAAATTAACTTCTTACTATTAACATGGAGTAAGAAAATAAACTTTCCAAAGGAAAAAAATGAATTATATATAACGTAGAACACATGGAAGTGAGGAAAATCATTTTATTTTAATGTCTGTTTAAACAGGGTGATATCTTCTAATTTTTCAGGTGAATATTTAACTGATCAAAACAAGTTCAAATTCCCTAACACATAGCCATATCGTAACAGCTTTTATTCAAGCAGCAGGTTAGAAGGAAAGCAAACCGTAAGTAGATTTTCATGAGTCAAAATTAAAATATAGACAAAGTAATGTAATAATGCTTGTGTGTGAGACACAGAAAATGAAAAATGAGAATGTTTTTCCCATGAATGTAAATAGATGTATCACAATACTTTTAGTACTGTATTATATTTACAATAACCACCTTCCTGTAAGTGCAGAATTCAAATGATTTTTTTACAAAAAAACAAAAACAAACAAACAAAAAAACCTACCAAAAGTATATTTTGCATGTCCTAGATGATCCACAGGGATAACAGTAATTCTATATCAACACAGTGCTATCCCAGTAATCAGAGCATCTCCGTGGCTTCACAGGTGCATTCCACACACAGTAAGATTGGCAGGCAAAACAAAACAATGGTATTACTCATATAGATGATTTGCATCACTTATGACACCTCTGAAATTCAGGAGGTGCTGGTTATATTTGTTCAGGCCCTACTTGGAGGCTCTGTCCAAAAGGCAGGAGGAAAATCCAGCTTGTTCAAATATTACTCATTAGCACAACACAGCAAATAGTAAGGCGGCTACCCCTGCCTCCATCAAATTGTATTTCTAACAGCATTTTATCTAAATATTACACTAAACATTGTTCAGCTGCTTAGCACATGTTAGTAACCTAAGAGAACTTGACATCTCTTACATTTTTCATGAGGGGTAGTTTCACATAACACTAGCTAGACTTAGGAAAGCATTATTACTGCAAAATCACTGGAGAATGAATTGTTTACAGCGACAACGCATTTCTTGAGCTTTTCTGTCTGAGAAGATGCATTGGCTGTGATCACCAGGTATTTTAGCACAGAGCTTTTTCTTTCCCCACTCAAGTACATTCTTTCAGGAGCTCCGAAATGTCAGGCAATTGGCAGATACACTTTACATTTGCCTCATTTCTTCCTACTGAAATTGTCTTTGCTAACAGAAGAGAAACTCAAAGCCAGTTTTTCCCACTAGGAGTATTTGTCATCTCTTCATGTTCATTGTGTTTGGAAAATTCAGGGTAAAGACTCTGACTGACACCCGGGTTGCTTTGCCATGAAAATCTCATAGCTTATTTGTGATGCCTATCATGCTGAGCAAAAAAACAGGTGCTTGTGCTGAAGTAGAGGGTGTGTGTGTACAGGAGTCAACGTCTCTCTATAGAATTAGAGAAAAAAAAACAGTGACTCTAAGGAAGCGCTACTGACTCTGGGAAACCGTAAGACAACACTTTAAAGAAAATTAATTACTAATATTGTCCACTATTAAGTCTTCTACCATACAGTTAACACAGCAAAAGCATGTGATGAAGTAATGCTTCTGAATATCCTATTTCCGCAGCCATTTTAGCATATAGGCAACATTTAATTAATTTTCATGGGACATGATCTAGGTAGACCACCACATCTTCAAAAGGCAGACTAACAACAACAAGTTCTGATATTAGATAGCAGAAAGCTTTTTTTTCGCCCCTTCTCCTTGTGAATAAACACCTGGAAATTAAATGCAAAAAGCCAACTTTTTGGGGTAGTTGTTTAGGTTGTGGGGGGATTTCCTGCCCACACATTTGTAGTTATTGATAAATTTGTGGAGGGATTTATTTTCAAATTTTAACTAAAGTGAACTTCTCTGCTGAAGAAAGACAAATAACACACCAAATTTTATGTCTGTTAGACATTTAACTGTATTTACACACTCTGGGAAACAATTAAATATTATTGGAAAAAAAAATAAAGCCTTCTGCTCTGAAATTAGTGTCAGGCGATGTGCTGCTATTGCAGCCGACACCTGCCAACCCTATCCTCATGTATCCCACTGCATGAGCATGGGACCAATACCATGGTCTAAGGGCATAGGTCAAGGTCACAATTCTACGCATCCAGTTGGAGTTATCACCATGCATTAAGGAGCATTTAAATTCATGCCTTTCTATGACATTATAATCTCAGAAACATTTGAAATTTAGAGGCTGAGAGAGTCCTAAGGAATTTTTACTGTTTTGGAAGAATAAATCAAGATTACACCATTTTTCTGCACACACATACCCCACCCCTTAAAAGGCCTGTAACTGCTTCCATGAACTAAACATTAACCTCAGGGCTTCAAGAACAGTCACTACACCAACACACCGAAAGAAATAGAAAATCTATAGAACGGGAAATTTACTATGATTTGAAGACCTTGCATCAAGACACCCTCACTAAAAAAGGCAAATGCAATTATTTAAAACTTACTTCAATACTCACTTCCCAATTCCCTGGGACATCGTCTTTACAACTCTGAGATTCCATTTTTAATCACACTGCAGACTAACTCCTTCCTCTCTCTCTCAAGCAAGCAATTAGTCTCCATTTACTTCTATTATTTACTTCTAAAAGGGAAAAAGCTCACCTTCAACTTCTATCTCTAAGCCATGCTGAGACACTTTTAAAGTTACCCAGTTACAAACTGGATTGTTTCTAAAGCTTCTTTCAAGTAAGAATTGTAAAGAACTTCAATAAACAATTCCATTTAAAATGGCTAATCAATCCATCAAGTCTTACAAGATGCAGATGTTCTTCTCATTCCTGCTGTAGACTTGCTGAGCAATTGTGGGGAAATTATTTCAGTTCATTGTACTTCGGTTCTCTATTCATTAAACTCATAACAATAATTCCTTTCTCTGACCTTTTGCAACACTTGCTCTGAAGCCTATTGTAAATTTTACTGTGCTCATACCGTCTCATATTATGTATAAATTTGGTATTTATTAAAATAGACCTTGATTTCAATTGGGACCTCAAACAACTATAGAAGAAATAACTAGTATACAGGCATTTCAGCTGGAAAAAATGATTAGGCTATTTTTTCCTCCTAAAATACAACACATCAGCAGTGAAGTTAAGATGAACAATCTAACACACATTTTCATTGCCTACTTTGTAATGCCACATCATCTTGCAGCTATCCAATATTAAATGGGGAAACCTCACCCTGAATACAAGATATTAATTCTAGCAACCGAGGTAATATTGATTAACTCATGCATCCTTTTTAAGCCCTTAAAATTTTACAGGCTATGCAAGTTCCTTTTAATGTAATCCTGCATAAAGGGACTTGTGAAATATGAATATCACCAAGCCTCTAAAACAAAGTCTGCAGTGAGTGAATATTAAATGTGGTCTACTATTACATCAGAATTGATATGCTTAAAAAAATAATTTAAAAAATGCCACAGGCAGAAGGACTGTCTACTTAATCCAGAGACATAAAATCAAAGGCAGTATTAGAAATGAAAGGAACGTTTCCTATCTGTGCTTAGAGATGCACAACACAATTTCAGACAGATGACAATATTCGAGGATAGCCTGTTAGAGCCAATTTTTTGATGCCTTCCCTTTCTGATTATTTGGATGCTACTGGTAAATACTAATGTTTTCTAGGATCAGTCAAAGTATCCTCAAAAGAGACTTTCACCACGGACAGTATTTGATATACATCAAGGAATGAACAAGGCTGATGGTATGCCCTAGATTAATCTGTTGTCTTTGTGCAAATAATTTTACTGTATTTCAGACTCAGCATTATACAGAAAGCCATTAAAAAGCTACAGACATGGTGGCAAACTCCGATGGATTATATGTTCAGCTTTGCACTGCTGGAGAAAATAAGATCATCTCAACATAAGTTATGTCCTAATTTCACAAGTAAGAAGGATTGGAGAAGTCACTGTTTCTACAAGTAGTCTTTTTCCTGCCCTATACTTTTAGGATAAATAAGGAAAAAATTCTTTTTTTTTTTTCCTCCCCTTCTTCCACATAAGATAGACTAAGTTCCCTCATTTCCTACAATGCTCCTGCTGTTTGCACCCTTGACTGAATTTAGGCTTCCTAGATATGAAAGGCTTTCCAAGCACATCCACAGCTGTCAGAACATGAAAACAACTTCAGTAAATTCATTTTGTCTTTTAAAAAATGATTAATAGGTAGAAATCTTTTCTATGATTGTTTTTATTAAGGATAAAATAACAGATAAATATTAAAAAATAGACCAAAGGGACAGATAAGTTGCAGTGTTTGCTATGGCAATGATGGCTTGTACCATGCAATTTCTAAATGCAGGTTTCCAGTTTCATACTGCTTTAAAACTTTGTTTTAAAATTCCCCAGAAATGAAGTTTCACTGAAAAGTTAACTATTTTTGTTGTAACCAGCCAGCTAGAGTTTTGAGAGGAGAGAAAATGGATTTGAATTTATGAGGAATTTCTAATTCTCTGTGAAATAACACTTTTGCACCTCTAAAATTTAATTTTGAAAATTAAGGGTTTTTAAGGGTTCTTTTTGTTGTTACATACGTATTTCAAAGTTTGTCTACAATCACACTGTAACAGAAACCTATTGGAAAGACCTAGTCTTTTTGATATTTTGGTATAACAAAGTTCATTAATGTAACAGTAGTGAGTCACTTAGCTTTATACAACTACTCCGTGTCTTCAGTACCAATCTCCAACAGACTGCAGAGTAATAAAATTTATAAGTTGGAAAGATCTGCAAATTATCAAAACAAGAATATCAAGGACAGGTTCTACAGAGTTCAAAATATAAAACATGATATCAGGTTGTCTTTTGGGAAAAAAAAATATTAAAAACAAGCTAATGAATTTGAGATGAAAAATTATTCAAGATAAGACGCTTGGGAACGAATATATCTGTTTATATCTATACATTTCTGTTATTAGTTACATAAATAATTGCAGTCCATATTACCGCTAGATCCCCTATATCAGAAAAAAACAAAGATCATGCAAATTAGAAACTGCCCAGAGTAAAACAAATATATATTTGAAATCATGTTGCCACCTAGGGAAAAGTCATGCAAGCATCTCTGTCTCCACGTATCCCATCCACTTGACTAGCTCTTCTCTTCTCTACCTGAAACACTTCTTGTCTAATTAATTTCTAAGACAAAAAAAATAAAATAAAATCCACTGGATAAATCGTGAAGCACACATTTATATTCCAACTAATTAAGGGAAACATCCTTCTACCAATATTAAGGAGTAGCAAGTAAACAGTTGAAGTAAACACATCTTTTCTTTAGGCTGGCTGCCATGGTAAATACAAAGACCTGGGAGACATGAGCATGGGCAGAAGAGGGCTCAGAATACATGAAAGAACTTCAGCTTGCAGGTACAAACCAATGGAAGCCTTCTGGAGAAAAAGAGAGAAAAAAAACCAACACACAACCAAAGATGTAAATTAGACAACTAAGACAACTAAGCAAATTAGGGGAAAAACAAACAAACAAACAAACAAACAAACAACTAGTACATTGGGAACACAGTGGCCAGAGAGAAAAGGTCTCCTGAAAACAGTTTTTTGGCAGAAGGAAGATGTTACGAAAACAAAGAAGAAAAGATTTGATGTGGAGATTGACAGCTAATTAGACAAACTTGTAAATTGATGTGATGGCAAATAATGTTATTGTGATTTTACACCATATTAATAAAGATTTTATTCTGTGGACAGAGCTAATTAAATGTCTTCCACTGAATGGTGTTGAGCCCAAATTTACTATATTTACAAGCCTGACACAACCCAGAAAGATACAAACTGGAAGGAGTTCTGGGCAGAGGGTGTAGGGAGGAAAATAAATAAATAAATAAATAAAAATAAAAAAGCATTGCCAAGTATATGTGAAGAAACGTTTTAATAACAAAATTAATGAGGGACTCAGACAAGATGATTTCCTGATGTCCCTTTCCACCTCAACAATTCTTATTCCACGATTGCACACACCCAAAGACGAGCCAACGTGGACGAAGACCGGCCTGGCTCAACAGAGAGTTGCAGCTTGAGCTTAGGAGAAAAAAGAGGATTCATAATCTTTGGAAAAAAGGGCGGGCCACTGAGGAGGACTATGAGGATGTTACAAGGCTGTGCAGGGACAAAATTAGAAAGGCCAAAGCTCATCTGGAGCTCAGTCTGGCTACTGCCATTAAAGACAACAAAAAATCTTTTTACAAATACATCAATGCAAAATGGAGGACTAAGGAAAATCTCCATCCTTTACTGGATGCGGGGGGAAACCTTGTTACAAGAGATGAGGAAAAGGCGGAGGTGCTTAATGCCTTCTTTGCCTCAGTCTTTAGTGGCAATACCGGTTGTTCTCTGGATACCCAGTATCCTGAACTGGTGGAAGGGGATGGGGAGCAGGATGTGGCCCTCACTATCCACGAAGAAATGGTTGGCGACCTGGTACGTGACAGGACGAGGGGGAATGGGCTAAAGTTACACCAGGGGAGTTTTAGGTTGGATGTTAGGAAGAACTTCTTTACCGAAAAGGGTTGTTAGGCATTGGAACAGGCTGCCCAGGGAAGTGGTGCAGTCACCATCCCTGGAGGTCTTTAAAAGACGTTTAGATGTAGAGCTTAGGGATATGGTTTAGTGGGGACTGTTAGTGTTAGGTCAGAGGTGGGACTCGATGATCTTGAGGTCTCTTCCAACCTAGAAATTCTGTGATTCTGTGTAATTGTGCAATTGTTTTGAGGGTTTAAGACACCAACAATGTAAATCACAATTGAGATAGTGTATTTAGCATACTAGAGAAACTGTATTTCACATAGGAGTGAAATAGACTGGGAAAAACAGAGATAATATTTGTATGAATTAATGCAATACAGATAAAGGACTGCGTATCAGTAAGATTGGTTCCATTCTACAACTTCAGAGATATTCAATTTGATTGCCTGAAAACCAGACTCCAATTCAGAAATCTGTTCTTGCTGGAACATTTCTGAGAAAATCCATAAGGTTTTTTGTTTGTTTTTGACTCTAATGAAGATAGCCTAGCCAAAATTAGCAGAAAGCCAACATTGTTTTGCCAGGAAATATACACTTCACATCTAACCTCTGCTCATAATTGACTCCTATAACCACAGTGGTCTGATTATAATGCAAACACTTTAAACCAGAAACACCTATCTCAGGAAATGACACAAGCACAGAGTTGGGAATCACACTGAATTTTCACAGCAAGTTTAATCGTTACTTTTACCTTCTGTCCATACCCTGCCTCATCTCTCTATATTGGGTGAGGAAAGGAATTAAACTGCTAAGGCAGCATTGTATGCACTGGAGGAAAACAAAAACATTCCCACACAGAAGCCTGTTTTGTTCCTAGCTTGTTTAGGGAAAGAATATCACAGCTTCTTGCATTTTCAGGAAAAGAGAGACAAAACAGAAGATAACTTCATTATCTATTTGGATATTTTACATTCTCATTAAACATTTATCTTCTGGGGATGTTGCTGAGCAGGTTATCTTTGCAATAGTCCCCTCATTTGCTTGTCCACCTGCTCTTCAGTTTCCAAAGATTTCTTTCTGAATTTTGCATTTTGTTTGTTTTAGCCATAGCTTCTTCCCTGTAAATAATCACAGTCACAAACATACTATGTATGCTGAAATACATAGAAGTTTATACACATAACTTTTAAATATGCATATAGAATTTCAACTTGACAGTTCTCAGTATCATTTCTTTGGCTTAGAGATTTGGACCTGAACCCTTACAAATGATGAAAGCCAATGATGATTTCAACTTAATGTGTAGTTGCTCTGTCAAGCTTAAGAAAATGCAGTAAGTTTTCATAGTTCTTATGGAGTGCACTTAGCCAATTTAGCTGGCTAATGACCAAGTAAAGAGAGGGTCTTCAGGTAACATGGGTGGCATCAGTGTCTACACCTATGTTCATTGAAGCCACCTTTGTTTAACTAATACTAAACTGTTTCCAATAGAACTGCTTAGATTTTGCTGGACTGCACACTGATTTCCATGATCCACCCTGAGACATAAGAAAAATATATGTAAAGCTAAAATGATACCAGATGACCATCTTCTTTATAATGATGGCTGCAGCATTGTGTGCCAATATTAAGAAACTAATTTTTCATGCTATTTCCCTCCTGCAATTTTTTGAGATTTAACTGATCATTCCTCAGCTGTAATTTTGAGCTCCACTGAACAGCTGTGGCTGCTCCATTTAAATAAATAAATTTTAAGTGTGAACTGAAGTCTTTCTTTTGCAGCTGAATGGTGCAACTCATTGTGTTCTAACCTTACCAGCATTCCTCAAGTGGTGACTTAGTATCTTTGTTGGGAAAAACAAGGATATCAACACTAACCCTCTTTTTTTTTTTTTTCCCCTGATTAAAAATCAAACAAACAAAAAACCACTAGTCATCACAGTGAACAGAAAACCAGGATGCATGCATGTGTATGTATTATTCTATGTCTGTATATATTATGTACACATCTGTGTGCATGTAAGATTTGTATCTTAGCTGTTCATATTCACACAAGAATGTTGTTTGAAGTATGATTAATAACAAAATTTGGGAACAGGAAGAAGTGTCTAGTCTTTCTCTGCTATAACTGCTTTGCAATCTTACACAAATGTCTGTTTTTCTGTCCATTTTTCCTAAAATGTAGACAAACACAATTTTAGGTTTTCTGAGATTCTTTAAGGTAGGCAGCTACAAAAAGACAAGCCATATCATAAATCACTGTTCTTTAGTGGTTTTCATACCTCAAGCTGTAACATCAGTTATTTGTGAAGAGGGCAACACTAGAACCAACACACACAAATTACTCATTTTAAAAATATCATTGCAAATGGATAATGCTATGGTTGATAAAAAAGGAAGTCATTCCAAGCAGTAATTAACCAGTTTTTGCAGTAAGGACCAAATAAAAATTACAATAATAATACTACTAATAGGAAAAGTAAAGAATTAAAGAAAGTCAGCACTATTTGGAATTCGAAAGCTCAGATTCCTGGTTTTCTTTAGTACAGTCTCGTTTCTTTTTGCTTTAAATCCTGTCCTGCCCCAAAGTAGACTGCAGGTTCTACCACAATGAATATGTCACCAAGGGTCACTAAGCAAGGACACAAACTGGCATACCTTGCATGTTGGTAGCAGCTTGGAGCTGTCACATTCTGTACTCCCTTCCTTGTGAGGTACTGTAGAGATTTATAGATAGCAAAGCTGCACCAAGCTCCATCCAAGTTTTGTTGTTGTTGTTGTTTTTCCTAAGCAGAAAAGCCCCCAGGTACTAATATATAGAACCCATCTACTACTGTTTAAAACAATAGTTTTAGATTAGGAAGAGCACCACAGGAAACAAAAGCATTATAATAGCATGGAATACAATGGAGTGACAGTAATAGAATGCGAGAAGTTTACAGAAATGTGAGGAATATATACCAAGATAGATTAAAAAAAATACATTGGAACAGCAAATAAATTAATTCCTCTATGGAGCTGTACTAATTTCCAATGTGTGTCACCCTCTCCTTCCCCCCCTCTCCCCAAAAGTTATATTGTTTTGGAAGGCTGACAACATTTTAAACATACATGACATGTTCTAGCTGTTCTCAGCAGAAGACCTATTACATCTTATATTCCTTCAACATTATAATTTAATTAGTGTGGAAGCTACGTACACAAGCTGCATTTATTAAAAAATATAAATCAAAGTGTCTAATGCAAGTTATTGATATTTTCATCTCAGTTTTTCTGTACTGCTCCTCATAAAAATAATTTTAGTTTTGACAGCCTGACTTCCAGTTTTTTATATTGTAGCTCTCTGTAGGACACGATCATGCATATACATGTTAACCTTTACATAAATTTTCTTTTAGCAAATGTATTTGATGCCAATTCATGCATGTGCATATTTTGAGGATTATATTTTAAGAATTCAATCATTTTGTCCATTTTCTTTAAAAGAAAGGGTTAGAAATTTTCCAGAAGGAAGATGAAGACATTCACTATTAAAGTATTTTAAATTACCAAACAAGTTATTCAAGTAAAACTATTAATACACCTTTCAGCATTAACCCACTTTGCTGCACACTCTCTACCAATGAGCTGCACAATTGCTTGAAAAATCACATCCATTTACATCTCACTAACCTCCATCTATGATGCAAATTAGTTAAGTCACAGTAAAATGCACAGCAGTTGATGTACATAGCACAGCATGGCAATATGTGGTGTGTATATACAAATATACACAACAATAACACATGCACATAAGCTCAGAGATGCTATACATATTCCTGCTAGTTGCCTGAAGAAAGAGGCGCCTATAGTTTAGTGCTCCTGAAGATCCCATATCTATCGTCCTGAACATTAAAGTCTTAGTTGGCCAACATAAACATTCCAGGGATTTAATATATACAATACTTTGAAGTAATTATAACATCTATCTAAGCAGTCCATATTCAGCTAGCTAACTATATTTGTCAAAGATATTTATGTATCACCAGCAATACCTAGTCATTATAGTACCTAGTCATTATAGAGAAATGATTACAGGAAAGAATCTAAATCACCGTTACGGCAATCTCAAAGTACAATATTGTAATTACAATTTGAATTTCAAATGCAGAACACAGGCAGCAATGCATCTCTTTGGGACATAACTTTTGCTAGTCCTACTGCCTTCAATTTTTGTTTTCTATTAGAAAAATGGTATTCTCCATTATTTTTTCTATTGCATTGACACTCTGCAAATGCATTTCCATAGACATGATATACTACACTATGAATATATTTACATTTACTCTAAATATTTAAAGAGAAAAATCCAGGATATAAAGCATAAAAGTTACATCTAAGCTAATCCATGCTTGCATTTTATCTCCGCATTCCATGACTGAAAAACTGATGGAGAAATAAATCTCCAACACTCTTTGACCAAATCTTCAGACTGAGTTGGTTTGCCTGAAATATCTCAGATGATCCTTACTGATAAGAAGAAATAGGCCTGGTCTAACAGAAGACTTCTCAGTCCCCCTGGCAGCACTGGAGCACCACAGTGGGGCTCGGAGGAAGGCAGCTGGACAGCAGTGACTGATGGGGAAGAAGTCAGTCCTTGCCAGAGCAACCTGCATCTCCCTGGCTGGTGAGCCAAGCACTCACCAGTGCTGAAAGACCTTGGTTCAAAAGCTTTTTTTTTTTTTTTTCCTTATTGAGAAGAAAACCAAGAATCAAACTTCTGACAAGAAATAGTAACATCAGTGTCTACATTCAGGTTATGATCTGGAAATAATTCACATCATTTTTCATTTACTTGGACATTTGAATAATACATGCTCGCTTTGTGTTAGCATTCTGCCAGTTCACCATGGCTGACGGTGAGGACGTATATGCTAGTTACAATTCATCTACTAATCCTGCACAATTAAGTTCAGGAATTTCAAGTTTACTATGAGTGTCAAAAAACAGTCTTAAAGTCCTGCCTCATTCTAATCAATTTACAAAGTTTACATACACATAGAGAGAACCCAGGTTATATGAGGGATCTGTAGGAAACTATTTAGCAAGTAAACAGTAGCTCCTTGTACAAAACTATACTCATTGTTGTCATCTTGAAATGTTTTAACTGCTTTCTGCGTTGCCTAACTTGAATGCCATTGACTCATATGACAGATTAACAACCGGCATTAATTGGAGCACAAATTGCACAGGCTTGATGAAAGACATACGTCCTTTATACCCTACTCTGCAGACTGCAGGTTTTAATGTGCTGAGGATAGAGTTGCTCCTTCTCTGCCTGGATATTTAAGAAGATTGGTGGGAGCATTCTCTGAACAAGTGCAGGCGGATGGGGGCGTATGGGTGATTTACACTCAGCAACTGAGCAACTGAAATAAGTATTTTTAACTTCTGAAGAACAGAAGAAAGGGCCTGAGGGCTTCCCTGTTCTGCCATCAATTCTTGGTTTTGGTGGGCTAAACTTCAGTTAAAATAGTAAGGGAAGTTTTGTACCTAAGCTCTTAACCAAGATAAATTTCAATCCCAGCTCTCAAGAAAGACTGGAGTCTTTTCCTCTTGAGTTAAGATTTGTTTGAAATAAAGTGTGTCTACGGCCAGGAAAAATGAATGCTCAACTACGACAAAGAATGCTGCTCTAAAGAACAAAGCTGTTTTTCAGCACTCTGTTGATAATCTCATCTAGCCTGACCACTGCATAGAAGTAGCAAATGCAATGATCAAATCAGTCCTCTGCAATCACAGTAGCATTAAGTAACATCTTTAAAAGCTGGTTAGCCACTAATATCTTGGCTAGCAGGATTTCTTTTCCCACAAAACTTTTTCAAAGGCATGCACTGGAATCTCAGTCTCCTGACAGGCAATCATGTAATATCCAGCTTAATTATTATTATTTTTTTCCCCATAGACTGTTTGTTCTCAGTTTAAGAATAAAACTGGTAAATAAAGAATGCATCTCAAACAGTTCATTATTTATTCTTTGAGAAGTGAAACTCGAAATAAAACTGAGGCTCCCTATGTTGGGGAGCAGAGGAGGGCCACCATCCTGCCATGGAAATGTCTACTTTAACTTATGAACAGTTTTTCCAGCATGTCAACAATTTCAAGTGTTGAGAACACAGGTTTAAGTTAGAATTCCCTAAAGCATGTAAGTTTTAAAATGCAGACATAAAGCCCGAGAATTGGTTTTCAGGCCAAATTTCAGAGCATTCAGACTATTGCTGCAACAGACAATCCATCAAATCACAAGAGACTCTTCTCACTTCTGAATAGGAATATTAATCTAGGAAAAATGACTGTTAGTCCTCATGACAGGTTTATTATTCCGATTTCATTTTTCTCATAGTAACATATCAGCCTTCCTAATTAGCAGACAAGCAAGCAATTCAATTTCTCCAGTTTAAGGCACAGATCTTACTGAGATCTTCTTGAGGCTTCCAGGCATTCTCTGTTCTGCCAGTTTTCCCAAGTTTTTCCCCTGAATTTAAGAAACTTCATTTCTTTTTTTTTTTTTTTAAAAAAAAAAAAAAAAATTAAATACACACTACTGACTGTTCTCTGACTAGTTACACTTACATTTCTCTCTCTCACCTCTTTGGAGGGAGTTTTTACTGCCCATAAATGGACAGATTCTTTCACTGGTATTGTCTCATTTCTCGCTAATTGAACACACAGGGTGCTACATGATGCTATTCCCAAATCTTCCAAAGTCTTTCCAATCAGACTTTGTAGCTTTTAGTTAGAATTACGCAGTTACTGACAATACTGCTAACACTTATTATTCCAACTATCCTTTTTTCAAAAGTTCAACATGCAAATATGGTGAAGGAAACAAAGCAATAGTTTCCTCTTCATTAAAACCCAGGCAGCACATGCATTCCTGCACACTATTAGTAACCCAGTCAGGGCTTCAACAGGGAGGTAATAATTGCATAATGCATAGATGTCGAATCCTACATCTGTTTGATCTCCTACAAGTGTTCTGTAGTCAAACCATACCTTCAGCACATCTAAAGAATTGATACAAATTGCTCGTGCTTTGCATAACCAGTGTGCCTGTGTTCAGCTCACAGCATCCAGCCCAGCGCAGCACACGTGTGCATGACCTCGGGTTTATTGGAGTTCAGCTATATGAGGCACATCAGCATTTCTTTCTGGCATTCCCCAACTACATGAGCCCAAGCTTGCCATCATGTCCAGGCACTTTCCCTGCACTCTTGATATCACTAACGTGTGACATGAAGTTATACAAGTAACGCTTTGCTGCCTGAAGAATAATTTTACTGCCTCACCTGCACTTTGTTTCCATGCACCCCGATTCCCTTCAATTTTCTTGCATAACTTGCAATAAAGTACTGGACACAGACTCAGAAAAACAATTGGGATGCCTACATCAGAAATGGCACTTTTGATTTAATGACAGCAGTAATAGAATTCTGTACTTAAGGCAATGAAAAACACCAAAGATTAATCAAAGATTAATTAACAGAAGCTTGCCAATCTACCAGTTGGACAAGATTAGATTTCTGATTTTATTAAACGTCTGTTTAATAAGTAACATACCCATTACCACTGTGCAATTCAAAAAAACTTGGTTTCAAAAATCTCAGATGAGTACATTAGACTGTAAGAGGTTTTGATGCATATTTTCCTGCCTGGAATAGGATTTCTCAATTCCAAATTCTGTTGTTTATGATAAAATAGTGTATTACTTCCCCCAAATAACACAGGTGCCTATTCAATTTTAGACAAACTGGGGAAATACCATATTTTACAGCAAAATATTCCGGACAGAGAATTATAGAATATCCTGAGTTGGAAGGGACCCCCAAGAATCATCAAGGCCAACTGCTGGGCCTCCACAGAGGACCACCCAAACATCAGACCATGTATCTGAATATATATATATAATGTATGCAAAGTCTAATGTAGCTTTGGATAGTGTATCAAGGAAAAATGTGTATCCTCTAAAAGTTTGCTTTACCATTTGTTTACAAAAAAATCACTTTTCACTTAGTTTATCTATTATATTTATAGCACTTGAAGTTAATACTCCTCCACGCCCACAAAACAAATCTATGCTTTCCCCTAAAAGCCATTAGTATTCTGCCTGACATTTTTTTCTGAAAAGAACTAGCTTAATAACATCAAAAAACTATTAAAGTTATATAAACACACCGTCCAAGATACTTGGGCTTTAGCAGGAATGCATACGGCTACTCACCCCTCCCTATTGCCCCAGTTCCTAGAAGGTGTACCAGGAGGAATACAGATTCATCAAGGAAGCTTCAGTCACTTAAATAAAGAGCCATGAAATCTCAGAAAGAACTCTAAAAAAAAGTTCTTGAAAAATAGACTTTCCACGTGGGTGCAACTGATCCTGAGATCTAGCTAGCCTTAACCCAAAAGGTTTGTCATTTATGGTTCACATACGTAATTCTTACATACAAAAATGATAATTCTTCTCTGCTGAACAGCCCCCACAGTTCTCAAATTTCCTGTTACTTTCTCTTTCAATACACTATTAACATAGAACAATTTTCTTTAATTTTTTCAGTTGAAACATTTGTTTCCCTTGTCTGAAAGATATTTCTTTATTTATCGTTTAGTAGGTATTTTGAGTATTTTTTCCCAATATTACTGTTTAATGTCGTACAACCTTCAGTATATTTTCATCTATTTATTACAGGATGTACATCTCTACAATAATTCAGGAGAGAAAAAAAGAAACAACCCCTCTTAAAGCCCTTCTGGAGTAGTCGGTGAATTTTTCAGCTGTATGCGATCAACTTAACCAGTGATTTAGGAATTGCAATAAAGCAGGACACATTAAAAAACAAAACTGGAAATGGTACTTAGAACTTAAAGGCAGTCACATTTATTGCTTCAGGCTTCAGAAAAGTTGTTTCTGCTTTCTGACTTGTACAACCCATTATCTTCCACCTACCACAGTGCCTTGTTTAAGCTGTTTAACTCATCATTCCCACATCCAAATCACTGATTTCACTCCCAGCCATTGGAGACTAGACCTGCATAACACCAAGTAAACCCTTGGTCATCCTCTCTCCACGATACAACCCATCAATACAAGCTCTCCATGAAATGCAAAGCTTTACCCAAACACTGACCACTGTCCTGCTATCTCCTAAAGTACCTCGAGCTAACAAGGGGCACCCACCACAATTCTGATGCTCAGGGTTTCACAGTAAATGCAAGCTGTCCTCTAGAAACATTACCAGCAGTTTAGTTTTCATGTGAAAAGCCGTGCATTATGAGACAGTACAGAGTGTGCATTTAAAAGTTCTCTTTCAAGGAAATTCTACCCTCCTCGAACAAGAATAACACATGCACATCTCATTCAGAAGTGGGGCAATTGCAGCCTCCTGACATCTTATATTCAAACAGCTTCCTGAAGAGAAAGATCATTGCATACTTTCCTGCTGAATTAGATGCATTTAAGCAGGTGGTGAATTGAACCCGCATATGCTACACTTCAAAAAGGCTTCAGGAGGAAAAACTTTGTGTAAAACGTCTGATATTCTGATTTTTCCCAAACACACAGAACTTATTTTAAACTACTAAGCCATTACACTCTTTTCATTGTAATACATTAAACTCACTTCATTTGAATTCACTACGAAGTTCCTGATAATTCACGTTTCACCCAAGAAAGAGCTGTGTTACAGAACTACTGAGTGGCCACCATTACCAAGAAACTGTGCTCAATTCAAAGCAAAGATTTAAAATCTAAGCACTTTGGTAGATATGACACTTTCATCCTGGTTAGCACCTAGAAAAGCCACCGTGTATTAGGTCACTCCATTACTCTCCTCTTAAACATAAATAAATACATAAAACACACCTTCCTATTGCTGCCCTCAGGGCTGACCATCAGTTGTGTGCGATGTCTAATTCCCTTTTGAACCTGCTGAACACATTTACTCTTAAGCACCTAGCTTTGGCCAGCACCAAGATCTGCAGTGAGCTAGACAGACTGTTGGTCTTGCTAGGTGTGCCACTTCTCACAGCGGGTGATTTGCTATTTACACTTGTATGTATTTTTGCTTTTGCTCTGTTTCAATTAAAGAATGAAATACACCAGTGCATACTGGGCTTGTACTCCACCTGCCCCTACACAGGGGTGTATTGCCACTAAAACATGATCTCAGGTTCCTGCTGCACACAGGGCATCCACCTGCTACACCACCACATAGGTGGCGATTCTGACCCACTTGTGCAACTGCAGTTCTATTGTAGCAGTGCCTGAAAGCAAACACCAGAATAAATGGCCTTCCACTCAGAATCCAGATTGAGATCTGAATTTCACAGCTACAGACTACAGAATAATTTGCATATCTATGCAAAAAGATGCCCCAAAACAGCTTGAAAGTTCTTATTTTAAGGTCAGTTACAACCATTCTGTAACATCTACTGAAAGGAAGAGTAATAAGATATTCAGCTGGAGAAACCAGAAAGGTAAAATGCAACAATATTGCATGTAATATTACAAATAACTTTGATATTTTGAGTGACATAAAAGACTACTTCTACCACACATTTGTGAATTAATATTAAAAAAAAAATGTTTTCATATACACAGGTACATTCCTCTAGAGAAAAACAGAAATTGTCATAAGATTAAGCCCTTATATTCAATTTGCCCCACCTCAAACAAATTTATATAGGAAAACAATGAATTCGTTCCTTTTCCTTACAAAAAAAAATATAGAAAGAAGAAAGGAAGTATACTATCCAGCAACTTTATACCTTGTCAAGAGAAAATAACCTTTTTACAAGGGTTCCTTGTCAATGTTTATTTTAAAAGCCTCATTTTAAGCAGGCAGTATTTCAGAAGACAGAAAATGAAGCATTTTTACACAAAGACGTATCATTTCCTTTTGTTGTTATGCACGAATATATTCTCCAGCCTGTCAGACATGTAAAGCCTATGCTGAAATTCTTAAAACTCTACAAGCTTTACTTATCTTTAAAATTCTTATGGATCCTTTTTTAAGAGATTAAGATTATGGAAACAGACACCAGAGACTAAGGAACAGCCAGTTTTCCAAATGAAATACTCACAAACCATAGAAGCAAAGGGATGAGACAGTACCAAACTTCACTATGACACTGTTAAAACTCCCACATTCTTTAAGCAAGGACAAAACTGGAGACACCATCTAGACCAAACACCTCAGCCTACCATAACTGAAGAATGGAAAATGTATCCAGAAAAAATAACAATAATAAAAAAAAAGCCAAATAATGAAGTGATGTTGTGATGTTACTGGTATTTCGGTATTTTAAATATGACATTTTTCAGCATATGTTTAGTTTGAGAATTATTTTACATATTCAGCTTCAGTAATACATTTGCAGAAGATGCACCAAATTACAGATCATATTCTCTACTTACTGGGGAAGCCAAACATGTATAGCAAGGAGGTGCTATGCTATGTTCATCTAAGGACGAGTTTCCTTTGGCTACCTACATGACAAACACTAAAATAAGCAATCAATTAAAACAGATATGATTCTTGCCAAGCATTAAGTTAACTACAGAATTGGCTTTAATTCTCTTCCACTTATAAAAAGGATGTAATCCAATCATTTTAGTCAATTACTTTTATCTCCCCAAAATACTACATTACCAAACATAATACACATTTGTATGAGTCGATACTTTTTAGAATTGGCTCTATTTGCCACTAATGCCTACCTTAGGGTTTTTATATACTGCACATATTTTAAGCACTGCAAACATTTCCAAAAGCTGCATATATGCTGTAGGACCGAGTTACAGCCATGACTACTTGAATAACACATACCACAGATCAATTAAAATTAAAAAAAAAATTGCAAAACCAAATGTTGGAATATGTACGTGCTTGCCTGTTCATACTCTTTGCACGGTTACATATAGAAACATCATGTCTGGAAACGTTGTGTGTGTCCTTTTTAGCCACAGCAAGGCTCAGTGGCAAACCAGTATGAAGTAGTACCCTGCTTCAAATGTAACATTCACTTCCCTAAGACGTCTTTGCATTTTCCGAAGCAAAGCATTATAGCAAAGTTTCACGTAACCGATCAAAGTTTCCGAGGCAATCTCAGAGGCAATAACACAACCCTCAAATTCCATCTACCTGCAGAGTCTTTAAGATGTAGAGATAAAGCACTCAACTTGTGCTGGTTTTGAAACAGTCATCGAGTTCAGGATATCCCTCATCTGTTCATCAGTAAGACAAACTAGCAGATTTTATGAATGCTTCTACTCTATCTCCGTGAAAATGGAAAACAATACGTTTGATTCATTGCTGAAAGTTGAGGGAATACAGGCATAAATCATCACTTCAGAATTGCAGGTAATACTTTTAGGAAGCCACTCCAACAGCATTTTGGGCTGCACTTGGTGTGATGTGTTGTCACTAAAGCCATGCAAGAAAGACTGTTTGCTTCATCAGTATGGCATCCAATATGACTATATGACTAAAATGGCTTCTTTGACATCTTGCTCCTTAATTATCAGAGTGGCTGAGGTCAGTACTGCCAATTTTTGGTATCTCATATTAGAAAACGTATATAGGGATTCTTACTATCTCAAAACAGGCTATCATCTTAATCAAAAACTGCTTCTGGAACTTTTCCTACAGATGTGGAAGTGAAAAAAAATACTTTTTTATATGTTAAATTGCAGCACCTAAAAAAGTCCCAGGATTTGAGGGAAAAAAAAAGGAAAAGTAAAGGTAAAACCAAAATGTGAATAAACATGCACTTTGATAAATCTGTCTAGTGGTACTTCACTGTTGACAGGATTAGGAAACAGGTGTGCTTTCTAAGAGCCTGATGTAACATGCTGGGCATTACAGATTTCCAGGCATTACCATACCCAATTCAAATATTCTCACCCACGGGGGTCATCTCTGAGTATGGAACCTCATTACGGAGATTCTGAACCTCCGCTTAAATAGAAGCCAGAAAAACACTGCTATTGTAATGGACACTACCAACAGAAGGGCGAGTGAGACAGAGGAAGACACCCCTTATTGTTACAAGTAGCAGCATTTTTCTTCAAAACCATCGAGATATAGTTTAATAAAGGTATTTTCTGTTTTCTTTACTGACTGAAATTATCAGCATTTTTTTTGTGTAGCTATGGCAACTTTCACAAAGTGTGAAAAAGGAAAATGGATAAAGCAGAAAAATAAATGTACAGGGAGATTTGGAACCAAAAAAAAATGAAGTTTTATTTATGTATTTTTTTCAAAAATCAAGTACATTTCACCTTAACAATGATCCTCTCAGAAGGAAATTAACACTCTCATTGACTTCCTGTTTTTTAACCTACAATCAGTTTTTATAATTTGAAACCTGTTAAGGAAAAATAACTCTATTTTCTACAGTAAGAGAGACAAAGAAGAGCTCCTACAAGAGATTTTTAACTGCTTACAAAGCCAGGCTTTTCCTTCAGATTAATCCTATAATCAAACACAGTTTGCATGCAGAAAATGTTGGAGTATTTACTTGCAGCTGAGTTGACTGAGAAAAGTGCTACTGTTAGGCACTCGCCTTATGTTGAAGAGCAAAAAATCTACTGGATGCAATGACATCTGTTCCAACGTGTTGATAAAAACCTTGCAAAACTGCAAGATCAGTAATGTGGCAGTGGTGTCATTTGTAAAAGGTTCTTAGAAGCTGGACATGGGTGCACACGCTTCTTCCACCCCAGGAAGATGGTGAGCATAGGAAGGGTTTAAAGTCACCTTGTCACCAGGAGAGAGACACAAGTGGCACTTAGTCACTCTGGAGGACTTAGATGGGTTCTTCATGTGCATCAGTAGGTGTTGCAGCTGAGTCAGAGGAATTTGATGGTCCATCCTCCCCACTACCACCACTCCTCGTATCACATAGGGAGTGCTATTCCCAGCAGCTTTATATCCTCCATTTCCATGCTGTAGAGGCCTCTAAGTATAGGCAGATTATTTGGAGTTTGGGCTGGGAAGCTGCTCTGTACTTTATAGCTCTGAAGTAAATTAGTCAAAACATAAATCAAAAACATGCCACATTTTTTTCTAGTTGTTTGTGAACCAGAAGTGGCATTAAAGGAAATATTAATGTGATGTTCAGTGAGAACACTGACTGGGTCACATTAAAATAAGAGGGATCTAGCAACAGAAGAAAATTATGGAAGCATATATAAGAAAGAAAGATGGTTTTTAGAAGAAAAACATGAATAAGAAAAGGTGTGTGAAAGAAGTAATGAAGCTTATTAGAGGAAAAGGCCAAATAACAACAGACATTTAACATGAGGACTAGCTACAGTACGCTTGCTTTTACAGTAAAAAAGGATTGAGCAGAAGCCATAGAATAGAGATCTCATTTGCCATATATATATATATATATATATATAAACTGCTTTTTGACAAAGGGAAAATTAGCACCCAATGTTAGACACTATGTCTCAGACCTGGGTCTGTCTTACCAAGGGAACACTACTGTGTCTCCTCAGAAATCTGTGGCTCCAGATGTTAACCTTAAGTGCCTACTTGTTATTTTAGTAGATAGTTCATATTTTCATTCCTCCTCTTGTGCTTGCAGATAACTCAGCCAGAAGATCTAAATCAATTTTTCCGTCCTACTATCACCTTGAGAGGTCACTTTCCCCATGACTCCTTCCCACAAGGTCCAACAATGTGCAGCCCAGCTCTATGGTTCCCAGCATGGGCAGTGCACTGGTGTTTGTTACATCCTCAGTTGGGTGGGCATAGGAGATACACAGTTGTGAAGCAGACAGTTAAACTGTTTTCAAACTAATCCCACAGCCTGGCTGTAATCTAATTTGATGTCATCCACGGCTAACCCAGCTATTTAATATTCTGTGATATGGAAAACAAATGGGCATGGTGCAGAGTTTGTAACAAATAGGCCAGATCTGAAGACTTGCCAGTACCTTTCAAGGCACAGAGGTATTGGCTGTACTCAGAATGGCTAACCTGGAGCATAAAATCTTCATACAAGATGTCAGAAATGCATGCTGTTCTGAATCTGTGGGGATTTAATACTATGTAATATCACACACCAGCTGACATGAATGGTAACAGTAATGACACCTGCAGTACCTGTACTATTCCTTCATTCAGGTAGAATGCTACTGTTCCCCCCCCCCAAATTAAACAAAAAAAAAAAAACTTGTATACAAAACTGAAGAAGTTAATTGAGATAAACATTACTGTATTGAGTATCTAATGAATTAATAACCACCATTCATTTTTTTCTAAAGTGAAGTAATTTTGTTGTTAAATGTAGAACAAAAATATAAGTGAAATCCACAACATATAAATACCTTACAGTTGCAGTGCCTTCCGACTCTAGAGATCTTTCTATTTTTAAGGCACAATTAATATTCATATATTTTAAAAGTACTGTGTCCATATTCAATAGTCATGCAATTAGCTCTTTTGATTGACTTCTGTCCTGGAATTGAATGAGCAATTTTATATCTCAAGTCCCAGCTGATTCTCTGGGTGGTGAAAACGCATGGATTTTTTTTTTACTCATCTGAAAGCTTGGGAGATGACCTCATCTTAAAGGCATTTGGATTGTCCCCCACTATAGTTTAAAGGTACCCGCTGCACTGTACCTTGGCAGGGTCCCCCAGAGGGGGTTTCACTCATCTCTTTTCCTTTACTTTGGCATGCAAGTATCAACAAACACTCAGCAAACCCAGAATATTTGCAATGCTATTGCAGTCACACAGAATGCTTGGAAAAAAAAAAAAAACACAACAATAACAACAAAAAAAATGGTTCATGTTGAGATATACAGCCTGCTCTTTTCAAGCTATAGCTTGGCACCCATGGAGTCCTAGTGAACTAGTCCAACCAACCCATGAGCAGGAATGTGCCATCCAAACAGATGGCTGCAACCGCAGGCAGCCAAGAGACCACGGTGGTTTTTTTTTCATGACATGTGGGTGTTAACAGCATTTCCATACATAAATCCAAATGGCTGTCATTTCTGAGCTTCTTGTCTAAAGGGGATGTGTCAGTATTAGCCTACCTCTGAGACAGATCACCCCCCACAATACAAAATCTTCCCCTTATTTATAATTGGTTTCCTCTGTACAACACTTGCGGATCTTTCTTTTCCTGAGTTGTTCTGTAGTGGGCTTTGGTTGCCTTTAGCTACAGCTCACCTCTCAGGCAGATGGACCTCAAGAACGTCAGATTAATTTGCACATGATTTTTGGAGGTTTTCTATTTAGCCCAATACATAGGGCTAATTACAAGCTGTCATAGAGGCAGGGGTATTGAAAAAGATTTCTGGCTTTATACATGTTTACACACAAAAAAAGAGACATATTTGTTCTACATTCACAAACAAATGATTTCACATTTGATGTGTCACTGCTCCATACTGTCAACATTGCATCAGGTGCTTATGATCAGGGAGATTCCTCATTATAACCAGGTGACAAAGTAGTATTGCTACGCTGGTCTTAAAAGGACGATGTTGGTTTATACAATATGAGTATGTGACCTGTCAAGACTTAGAAGAGCTGTCAAAACCAGCTAGGTAAGTAAGGTTTAAGGCATATCCAGTCTACACAGAATACACAGATGCTTCCCAGCAACACTTAATTAAATAGAGTGGAGAAACAAGTTTAAAAAAAAGGCTTATTTCAGCTAAATCTACATACCAATAGCTGCTCTGGCATTGTCCAATACAAATGGAAGTATTAAGAAAATTAAAGATTGAATGGAAGGAACAGTAGAAGGCTGTCATTAGACTGTCTCAATAACTAACAGTTAGATAGCATTTGCAATAAATCAGTGACAGAATGCTTCCATCAGCTTTATTTTCCACTTTCTTCCACTTACTTCACATCAGCCTTAAAACAGCCTTTGTTTACACATTATATTCTGTGGTCCAGTAAATTGCTACAGCATTCTGGATTCCAGACCCCAGACAAACCCTTGGTCGCTCCAGAGGAATGCTATCAATTCCTCTGGAGCGACCAATACCAATTCAATACCAATTCATTCAATACCAATTAGTAGCAATGGACATGTAAACTCTCAGACAATACAGATAGCTCCATCAAGTTAAATGAGCTTTCCTTGGATCTCAAGCCAATGGCAGCCTACAACAAAGCATCTCATAAAGCTAACTTATGATTGATTAAATAAAGATGAAGACAAAAATCTATACGTTGCATTCTGATTTTGTTTTCAACAAAGATGATTCAAAAATAAATGCTTTATCTCTGCTGGCTTCCTTCCTTCACATGCCATGATAATATATGATGTTCAAATTAGGAGCCAAAAAGAGGCAGAGCCTTCTAAAGTCACTGAAATAAATAACCAGTAGAAGCCAAGATGCTCCACAATGGTTTTCCTCTTTTACGCTCTGAATATCTTTTCAACACAATTGTCTAAAAGAAGCAGCAACAGCTTTAATATCATATAAAAGTAGCTGGGCTGCTAGGAAGATATGTAGTTCTTCATCCTTGGCTCAATTTCACATCAGCAAAGTCTTTCATACCACTTGAAGACACCCAACGGCCAAGATGCTTCATGACACGTAATAGCACCATTGAAGCAGGGAGATGGCTCTTCGGTATCTTCCTCAACCCCCAGGAGAGTTCATGAACACCTAAATAATTCCCAGAGAATCATTTTTAAGGGGACAAAGGTATCCTGTTTACTTGCCAGGTTATCACTTACATAGCTTTTAAGTGTACTGTCAAGATAATAATAAGAGGCCTCCTGGGCTCTCCCCTGGGAAACAAGTCACTCAAGACCCAGCAGATGTTTCTGCCTACCAGAGAGACAAGGACTCCGTGGACTCATTCCCTCTCCTTCAGGAGCCCACCCGAGTGCCAGGCTTCCTCCTCACAGCGACAGACAACACGCTAACCTGCCTGGAGGCACCACAGTTTGAAGTGCTGTATTGCTCTCATAAGCTTGCAGGGGACAATTATATTTCCTCCTGTGGATTCTGCTAGTAGTGTGTATGGGCTGTAAATTTAACTTGAAAAAAGAAGCCTCTCTCACATAGATCATCTGCAGCTGCGCATGAGGTACTCATTTGAAATTCTCCCATAATTGTAAAGGGCCCCTTGAGAAGAACAAATAAACCCTGCCATGTTTCCTAATCTTGCTACACTAGTTATACAGAGAAATGTTCACCCCTAATGATGACACAAAAGCTGCTGTAAGCTTTTCTTCTGCAACGCCGCTGCTTATATCAGCTATTATTCAGTTATTCCATCCTAACAGTGGAGAATCATTTTTGTGCTTTTCATTCTTCCTCCCAGAGGGCAACAGATGTAATAACTTATTCCCTGTCTGGCACATTAAGGCTTGAAAAATTAATGCAGTGCTGCTGAGATTTCCACTTCCAGCTTCACTTAGAGTGCCAAAGCTTTGAATTTAAGTGAAAAAATATTAAGTAATAAAAAGCTTATTTTAAGTTTGTTAATGCACTTGCCTATTTTAATGCATTTCCAAGTCTTCTGCAAAACAAGAATTCTGGTAACTAATCTTCCACAATTTCTTTTGCTTCTAAACTATTGCTCTACCATTTAACTAGGACCTCTCCTATTTCACAATTACCATGTACCAACTAAAATTGAAACACTATTATCAACTATATTATTATTATTATTTTAAAAAAGGTAACTTAAGAATATTGAACGTAAATAAAAACTCCCTGGCAATACTTTTTATCAGGCAGTTCACAAAAACTCCCCAGTCACATCACTCCATAGCTTAATCAGTCACACATTGCTCCACAGATATAGCTTATGCTTTATACCCAGGCCTATCCGTTCCTTCAAAAATATCTTCCAGTGACATGAATTTTGTAAAAGGTTTTATAATTGGAACCAAATTTCACCCATGTTTTACTGGTTTTGCTCAAACTGCCCCTTGGGAAGCAGCATGAGAAACAAGCAGTGCAGTTACTACTGTGAAGTTTGCCTGGGGTTTTCGTCACTGTGCAACAAGGCTTGCGGCATAAACTCAGAAACCATCCAGTTTAAGATTTCATCACAGATGGTGCAGAAGACAATGCAGAGTTATGCGTTGTGTTACACTTCAGAGGAGCACAGGAAGTGGTTTCTGTATAAAAATGCATTTCCCTTTTAATCAGCACTACGTAATCATTTACGTCATACATGTTCAACACACGTTCGCAAACTGGCTACCCTTACAAATAATAATAATAATAATAATAAAGTCCTGTATCAGGTGACTATAGGGAAAGAAACAGGTAGAGTGGTGAAGTGGGAGCTGAAGAAGGCTGGGAGGGCTGGGGAGAAGGGAACCAGAACTGGGAACTACTCTTCCAAACACAGTGCAGATTTTTTTTTTTCTACCCCCTCCCAGATCTTCACTGTTAAAGAGTGAAACAACCCCTTGATGCAGACTTTATCTGTACAGAATTCTCAGTGTCAGAACTGTAACCCAAACGGACAGGGTAGAAAGCCTCAAATTAAATATATAGATTCAACATGTATGCAGATTCAGCTTCAGGAAGAAAAAAGGAAGAAAAAGTCCCAGGCCATCTTCCCTGGCACTGAAGAGTGTATTTCACACTTCTCTAGCACTGCTTTGTATATTTCACACCTGTAAGCATGGGAATTGGCATTAACCAGACATCATGTCAGACTGCCTTCTTGCTCCTACATACAGCCTATTCAGCTTTCTTCTCCTCCTTCAATAGAAATTTCAAGTAATTTCTCCTTTGTCTTCCAGGCTACTGGCTGTGCCCCAGAGAGTGCTGACTGTTAAAAAGCACAGACTTCATATTTCTAGTCTCTGGCAACACTTGTTCTTTTATTTCAGAAAGGAATCTCTTTTTTTTCCTTAAAAGCTGGCTCTGCTGATTCTGGTGTCCTCATCTCAGATTTTGATCTACCAGCATCAAAGACATTCTTCTGTTCAGAGAGTGCCTCATCAATCAGACAATAAGAAGCAGAGAAGTTTCAAACAAGGCTAGTGGTTCCCCAGGAGACTAAAGGCAATTAATGACGTGTTTTTCTGCAAGGAGCAAAGCTAATGAACCCTGATTTTCTACATATCTGTGACATTCAGCTTCTACCCTGTCTGTAAACAGTTAGCCCACTGAGCTTCTCTGCCTCATGCCTCCTACCTTACCCTTACCCAATGCCTCCTGCACCTTACCGTGATGAACAACCAAGCATCCAGTTCCCTCTTGTTCCTAACAGGAACATCAGCAGGACCTCAGCTTTCTCTGGGTACCCTTAACTGGTCCATCACTTGCAGGACAGCTCACAGTGTGGCTCGTCCGGAGCCACAGGGGTGCTTAAGGATCAGCAAACTGCTGCCAGGCAGAGTAAGTAATGTTTGCACCATCCACAAAAAGCATATTAATGCACACACAAAATGAACAATTCTAATGAAAACCATTCATAGCTATAGGACAGAAAACCAACAGGAGTTGTCACGTACAGCTGAAACACCCCAATAAATGCGGACATTATTAGGAAGCACTAGACAAGTGAGCCACAAAAAGAGCAAGAACAAACAGGGCGAGTGCAAAAAAAAAAAAAAAATCTTTGAAAACCAGGCAACCAAAAGAATGAAATCTTTCTATGACTGAACTGCGCCCCGACTCAGTCATATGTATTGATCAGGAACTGATGGGAACTACTGCAGTTGTGACATTGACCATCATTAGTTTTCCAACAGAGATGTGAAAACAGTAAGTTTATTAATACCTGGATCATGATGGTTGAGTGCCATTTTAAAAATATTAAGCATGAAGATGAACAGAAGTTGATTAGACTCACACTAAACAGACTCTAAGTCATTTGCTTCCTCTCAAGTATGTGATTATGCTGGATTATTCACCATCAAATGATTTGGGAGCACACTTAGAGGAAGCCTCTGATCATAGCCATCCAGCTGCACAACGGACTCATCCTGTGGGCTCTTTGAAAGTAATTTTTGAACACAGCATTTAGTCCCATTAGCAAGAAGTGAACAGGTAATTACTTCACCATTTTTAAACCAACATCTGACCCAACCTACAAACCAACACCTTCACTGCTAGCCAAGATTTGGAACAAGCCATACAGATTATAAAGTGTCTCATATATGTAGAGCTGGTTAATGACTTCTCCTACCTATGTCTGTCTCTGGAAGATTAATTGGCCTGTACCTTGCCTTCACGTGCCATTGTCAACAGCTTCAAGTGAGAACTGAGCTGACTTTGCAAAACAGTCTTCTAAGAAAAAAAAAGTCACTTAGCAGCAACTCAGGGAAACAGAACAACTTTCTAGCAAATTACGTCTACCTTCTGGTCAATGGCTTTTATAGGTCATTGTGATTGCTGCTGCTTGTGAAGACATCTGCATGAATTGCTTGTAGTTTTCTCCTCCCTCTAATTAATAAATCTGACTCCTGCAGCTAAAAAATAAATAAAAATGGAGGAGTTTAACAGAACTTAGCTTACTCAGTAAGAACAGGGGAAAAAGGATCCTGGGCCAGGAGCTGGCAGGGCTCATTGAGAGGGCTTTAAACTAGGTAAGAAGGGGGATGGGGCTGAAACAAGGCTTGTTGGAGCTGTGCCAGGGGGAACAATGGCAAGGCCAGTGGATAAGGCAACGGCCCAGCTGAAGTGCATCTACACCAATGCACGCAGCATGGGTAACAAACAGGAGGAGCTGGAAGCCATCGTACAGCAGGCAGGCTATGACTTGGTTGTCATCACGGAGACGTGGTGGGACCACTCTCATGACTGGAGTGCTGCAATGACCAGTTGACTGGTGGCTAGCAAACATGACGCCCATCTACAAGAAGGGCCAGAGGGCAGACCCAGGGAACTATAGGCCTGTCAGTTTGACCTCAGTGCCAGGGAAGCTCATGGAACAGATTATCTTGAGAGTCATCACGTGGCACTTGCAGGGCAAGCAGGCGATCAGGCCCAGTCAGCATGGGTTTATGGAAGGCAGGTCCTGCTTGACAAACCTGATCTCCTTCTATGACAAAGTGACGCACTGGGTGGATGAGGGAAAGGCTGTGGACGTGGTCTACCTTGACTTCAGCAAGGCTTTTGACACCGTTTCCCACAGCATCCTCCTCAAGAAACTGGCTGCTCTTGGCTTGGACTGGCGCACGCTTCGTTGGGTTAGAAACTGGCTGGATAGCCGGGCCCAGAGAGTCGTGGTGAATGGAGTCAAATCCAGTTGGAGGCCGGTCACTAGTGGCATTCCCCAGGGCTCGGTGCTGGGGCCGGTCCTCTTTAATATCTTCATTGATGATCTGGATGAGGGCATTGAGTGCACCCTCAGTAAGTTTGCAGATGACACCAAGTTAGGTGCGTGTGTCAACCTGCTTGAGGGTAGGAAGGCTCTGCAGGAGGATCTGGATAGGCTGCACCGATGGGCTGAGGTCAACTGCATGAAGTTCAACAAGGCCAAGTGCCGGGTCCTGCACCTGGGGCACAACAACCCCAAGCAGAGCTACAGGCTGGGAGAGGAATGGTTGGAAAGCTGCCAGGCAGAGAAGGACCTGGGAGTATTGGTTGATAGTCGGCTGAATATGAGCCAGCAGTGTGCCCAGGTGGCCAAGAAGGCCAGCAGCATCCTGGCTTGTATAAGAAGCAGTGTGGCCAGCAGGGCTAGGGAAGTGATTGTCCCCCTGTACTCGGCTCTGGTGAGGCTGCACCTCGAGTACTGTGTTCAGGTTTGGGCCCCTCTCTACAAGAAGGACATGGAGGTGCTTGAGCAAGTCCAGAGAAGGGCAACGAAGCTAGTGAGGGGCCTGGAGAACAAGTCTTATGAGGATCGGCTGAGGGAGCTGGGCTTGTTCAGCCTGGAGAAAAGGAGGCTCAGGGGTGACCTTATCACACTCCACAGGTACCTCAAAGGAGGCTGTAGCGAGGTGGGGGTTGGTCTGTTCTCCCACGTGCCTGGTGACAGAACAAGGGGGAATGGGCTTAAGTTGCACCAGAGGAGTTTTAGGTTGGATCTTAGGAAGAACTTCTTTACCAAAAGGGTTGTTAGACATTGGAACGGGCTGCCCAGGGAAGTGGTGGAGTCACCATCCCTGGAGGTCTTTAAAAGACGTTTAGATGTAGAGCTTAGCGATATGGTTTAGTGGAGGACTGTTAGTGTTAGGTCAGAGGTTGGACTCGAGGTCTCTTCCAACCTAGAAATTCTGTGATTGTGTAACATGATAGTGGCCAATTCAGACCCCAAAATCAAAGAATTCCCCTCCTCCCACAGATAAAAAGGATATAAACCAACTGTACTAATTGTAGATGATGAAAATAAAGCATAAAATTTCTGTGTAGTGCCTAGAACAAATGTCTTTAATAAATGCAGTGTATCTGTGAGAAATACTGAAAATAAACAGGGCCATGGCTGTCCCACGAATTTCAGCTTTCCGTGGTCAATTAAAATTGAGTAAATAAATGTTAACATTCTAATCATTTGTAACGTTGCTTTTAGTGCTTTAAGTACAACTATGGAACTTTATCTTTTTTTTTGAGTGCAGAAAACGTCTGGCATGATTCCTTCACCACGTAAGACCATGTTTCTTTTGTTCACTCCACTTTTTAAGTTACCTATGTGAGATCTAGTTAAGTTTCATTCTTCTTCTTTTAACCTGCTATTAAAAGGAAGATGTTCATGCCTTAGCTTTAAGCCAGCCGATCACAGGAGCAGCAAATCAATACATTCCTTTAAGATGGCTGGAAATGCCAAAGGGAAAACAGCATTTATTTCAGACTCTGAGCTAGGTCTAAACTGAGGGGCACAAGAAAGATGCATTGAATGGCTTTGCTAAGAAGCAACTTAATGGCATGGGACTACCACCTGGACAAAGAATATAAAACAAAGAAAAAACAAGGTGTTAGAGGAGAAACCACACAGTTACTTTATCTTGGTCACATCCTAAGTTGACCTCTATTTAGCGCAGAAGTGTGCTAAGTTATAGCCATTGACCAGATTCCCTTATTTGTAGGAAATAACTGTTCACAAGAGGAAAGATTATTTAATTTTCAAGACCAAGAGTTCCTGCAAAGGAATTGTTTAAACAACTGCAAAGTCAAGGAGAAATGTTTCACAGCAGCAGTGAAGTAAAATCACTGACTGAGGATTTACAAACCATGTGTGAAACTATTTCAGACAGTTCTTAATCACTACTTTAAAAATCAGCAGTCTCTCTGAATGTCACTGGTATCAAGGTGAATGTCACACATACCGCAAAGGATTAATTTTTTTTAATATATTTTTTAATTGGCAACACTTGGAATAGATATGAGAGATTTTCAGGAAGATCCAGAAAAAGTGGAAGGGATAGAACACCAGCACTGCACTCAAAGCAGATGGACCCTTGCACAAAATGTTTATGGAAACACTGGAAAGTTTGCAGAACATTTTGCTCTTACAGGAAAAGAAACAAACAACAAAAAAATTTCAGTCATCAACCTTCTCCAAAATAGGAGAAAAAGAGCCTTTAAATATAGAGAGGGAAGCTAAGATGACAAGGATGAGAAGAAAAAGGAGACTCGAGCAATTTATAGTGTTATGAGATCAGACTTTGTGTAAATTCATACAGCTCCTCTGTGACGGACTCCAAACAAGGTCTTTATTTCCCCCACAAAACGCATTTCCTTTTCTAACATGTATGTCAAACAGCAGTGGTGAGTTACACAAGCTAGGAAACCCAGTGATGAAGTGCCTCAATAAACCTAAATCAAGCATGGCTACCTCTGTTCAAAAACATAGCAGTTATTAAAATACTCCTGGACCCAGCTTGGCTGGAACATCAACATGAGCTCGACTGTTTACATCAGTGATAACCCATGAAGGGCATCACCTCCTTCCTCAGAGCGGGCACAGCATGTGGCACAGACCCAGCCTGTCTTACATCAAAGCCACCAGCAGTTCAGCCTGGCCTTTAGAATACCTGTCCAAAACAAGTTGGCTTTTAAAAACGGAACAAAAACAACTGCAGATTGCTTTTGAGGTTACACCAGCATTTCTTTAAGGACTTACTGCAGTATTTAACTGCCATTTCACCTGTGAGAGTAACATGATTGCATTTTTTCCTTTTTTTGTTCTCACTCCTTAAAACTTAACTAGAATACGTAAAACACAAGATCCTCAGCAATGCCCCTGGTTTTCCAATGCAAAATATGAAAATGTTACCTCAAATATCAAAACGGGAGTGACCCTTAACATGTTTCAGGGGGTACTAAAGCAGTCTTTGAAAAGAATAAGTAGTCATACATACAATCATCTGCAATATACAGAGCATTAAAATATAATTTATGTTTATTAGACCTTGTGAGGTGCCATAAATCATTGTTTTCATTTGTAGAGCAATATTAGTAGTGATTTAACCGAATAAATACTTCCTTGTGGCCCATAGGAGTGAAAGGTTAATGGCATAATGAATTCCTACAAAACAAATAGTAGACTTTCCCCATCCTTCAGCCAGCAGGTGGTAAATTAGCAGGTAATAAAGTGTGTATGTAATCTATATTCACAGGCCAATAAATAACATTCAGGGGCTAGTTTTACCTGCTCTACTTGATAGTACATTACTGGCACTGGATAGCTCCACAGCATCTAGGAGAGGTGCAGAGAGCAAAAGCTAGTGGATTTTGCAGTAGCCTGACTTTTAGCACTGCTATATGTCAGATCTCATCAGAAAGGCATATCTAGAGTATTATAGCAATGCTCATAAATTCCACACTGTGCTGTAATAAAGTACTGCTTCTACATGTGGCAAATACAAATTCCTGTGGTCCCTTCAGCTTGTGACATTTACTCTGCTATCCTATTAATACTGGTGGCATTTCAATCGGGTAATGGAACAGCGGAGGAAAAAAAATTCTTAATATGCAGCACCAGTATAAAGGACAAAAAAACCTTCTTCCTAAAATAACATGCTACTTCTCACTCTGAAAGTTGAGCATATCATCAAGGTATTTCTCTGAATGGGCATTAATTATCCATTCAATCTGCAAGACTTGTACAACACATTGATGCTCTCCAGTTACAAAAAATAATGTTGCTTTGCAATACAATTAAAATCAAATATTTTTGAAAAGTAGGTTTTTTTTTTTAAAAAAAAGCTGTCACTATTTTTTACCCTACCCAGACTCAGCTTTCCCTTTATATATATATATATATACACACACACATATATATAAAAGAGATGAAAAATCATATATAAGCTCTTATCATTATCCCAAATAACACATTTACATTTGTAAGCTGATTTAAGAAAATCTGAACAGATCAAGAAATGTTATCTATCAGGCCTTGTGTATGCCTATTTCCAGCTTTCAGGAAAATAATGCATGAGTTAAACAAACAAAAAAATCCTACTTCTTATAGCACTTGAATGAAGAGATGCAAAACTAAGTTTTCTGAAGTGGCAGAACACTAGAAGAGTAAATAATATGGCCACAGAGCTACCAATGCCATTAAATTGCTGTTCCTGTGAGAAAATACACCACCCTGTGCTACAACTGCAGACAGACCAAGGAATACCACGAGTTAGCCTGTACCTTGTTCATTTTAACATGCTTTTAGTTGGACTTTTTTCCATCATTCCTGTCTCAACATAAAGCTAAGCTAAGCTAATGCTTAGAGCAGTTTAAGTAAACAACTACAGCTGTGTCCAAAATACGTAACAGCAATAATCACACTTTTTGTAAAGCAGTATGCCCCCAAGAAAGTCAGTATCCAAGAAAGTGAGTGCTATTTTTTATTCTGTTCTTATAGCAGAAGAGATGTCTCATGGCCTCCATACCCCCACCAGGGCAGATGCTGGAATTGTGGAACAATGGCTTTTTAAAGAGCAGTCTCCACTTTTATATAGGCAACATATGACTCATCTCAGTAGCTCAGGGCTTTTATCTAGTGATGAAAGGGGACAACATTCTGTAGTCCTGCTGGGGCACAGACTTGGTAACTGGCTTCATAAAACGCTTTGCTTTTGTGTTCTCCTTTAAAAACCTGCATAATTGTTCTGATTGCTGTATAAAAATAGCTAACTGTGGATCGCAAGATTTGTTGATTTTGAACTTTGACTTTTCCAACAGGACCACACATTAAGTTTGGGCATATGCATATCTGCAAGCATTTTGCAATGGCTAGAACAACACACCCTTTTGCATTTGGCTGGCAATTTTTAACACCTGTTTGAGATAAGTTTTTTGTTTGTTCTGCTACTGAGTAGCTTCCACCTGCTTACAACAGTGGAAAAATGTTTTGAAAAGAAAAAAAAACACACATCTCTTCATGCTTTTTAGGTAATGTTTACTTATTGTAGAGAGTAGGCTTCAAAAATATTTTTTAAATCATATTAGCTATGGTATCTCACAAATACGAAGGTTATGTTTCTGTTAATCTGTATTTTGCATTTCTAAACCCAGACCCTTCTGCCTAACCATACTATCTAGCCTGAAATCATTTTGTTGGTAACAACATAACTATTTAAAACTACGCCCACTGAAACTATGACCAACACCCCAAAATCTATTAGGGAGCCTTTCAAATTAGCCCTGGGAGCTCAGGACAGAGCCACTCCAGCACTGGCTGGAAACCCTGAAACCCTGCCCTCAGACACGTGCCCTTGGTGGCTGGACAAGGGACCCCCCCACACCCTTCAGTCAGCCCCATTTGTTGCAGTCGCACAGTGCCCATGGCCACGCCAGCTTCACTTGGTGCCAAACCAAATGAGTTTGGAGGTGCAGTTTATGAGCTAGAGCTCTTGTACACCAAGTCCCTCCTCTGTGAGGCCACCAGCACACAGGTGCCAAAGGCTGCTTTATACTTGATTGCACCTGCTGGTGTTCACAGCCAGGAGCAGAATACCTGACAAGATGGTAGCAAAAACAGGAAACCATATTTATGCTCAGCAAAAGACTGCCTATGCTCAAACATAAAGCCAACAGAACAACACAGGCTATCAAACTCGATGTTAAACTAGACCACAGCCTCAAAAGAGCCTGTTAAGGGCAATACTCAATGGATGATGACATTAGGAACCAAAAAAAACAGTGAAGGAGAAAAGGTCCACAGCAATTCTGCATCTACCTGAAGGACTATAAAGCACCTGCAAGCCTGTTACCCTTGTGTGTTCTCTGTTATGTTTACAGCTGAAAGATTAAGGGATGTTCTATAAGGTAAAACCAATTCAAATGCAAAAACACATTAAAACAAAACAAAGCAAAACCTCAATGGAGATTCCTTAGCCTGTCTTTCATTAGTCTGTATAGCTGTTAATGCTCCACTCATCCTTTTAATGGGACATGTTAAAATAATTGGCTATTCCAGACCTCATAAGCAGACAACCATCACTTTCCTTTCCTCATAAGGCAGGAGAGGACAAACATTTAGGGACTCTTCAAAACACAATACGTGTTTACTGATATATATCCTCCCTGTGACTTCTTCCTTGTCTGACTTGCTGATTAGCTTCTGGCATTCATTCTTTTTCTCAGAGGCTATAAATCATAATAGGTTATAATTAAATATTAGTTCATTGTATTGTTTGTGTATCAAGTGCAGGTTTCTGTTGCATTAAGAGCTGTATGCACACAATGAGAAACAGGCATTCCCATAAAGAGCAAACAGCCCTGTCTAGACAAGGCTCAGAAAGACGTCCCAGGTGCAGCTGATCAACTTATTTTTACCCTTCTGAGAGGGGGGAAAGACTCAAAGACTTTTTTTTTTTTTTTTTTTTTTTTTTTTTAATTCCAATAGAAAGGTTGTCTCTTACATATTCTGGTATTAAGGTAATTTTATTAGAAGGATAGGGAATATATTTTTTGTTCTTTGAACAAAGCAAGCTTTGCTGAGACTGCTTTTCACTCTAATATGTTATTAGAAAAGTAGACCTTATTTAGTGGCACTTATATCTATGGGCAATGAGCTGTATTGTTCTATTTTAATGTTATTTTTTATTTACTACAGTGTTTTTTCCCTTTTCCCTACAGACATTTTCCTTCCTACACCAGGTAGTTTACTTGTAAATCTCCATGAAAGCAAAGAGGTATGACTACTCAAAATGCATCACTACATTGAAGTAGTTAAATATTAAATTCTGCTCACATTTATGTAAGGAACAATACACAAGAACATAATTAATTCACTCTAGACATGCTAATCTATTTCAGATGCGGTGATTGTAGTAATCACTAGTTTTTTCCCAGTTCTTTCCCCCTCTCCCTTCTTGTCTATTTGATTCTATTCCACAAACCAAAACAGGAGAACATTCTGAGTCATAGCAAGTGCTTACCTAGCCCTATACACGTCTGCTCCAACCTCGAGCAAACGCAGGCTGAGATGCTACCTGCAGTTCCCTAGTGGTGGTTATATATCTAGTGCTTTCAGAGGGCTCTGACTCTAATGCCTTAGACTTTAGCTAAGTCTTTCGCAAGCAGTTTTTCACAGCTTTTTTTTTTTTTTTTTTTTTTTTAAGCACAGAGAAAGCATGCTATTTTGTTAACGCTTTATATTTAAAAACCAACAAGCTTTACAATCTTCTATTTTACTCTAGATGCCCATAATGTATTTTAAATGTTTGTATCTTGTCTGAAAGAAGGGCTGTCTTACTCATAGATAGGTGGCAAGAACACACAGGCTGCAGAGCACATTACTCACCACTTTCTCACCTAGGTCATTTACAGAGCTCAAACCTCAAGGAAGAGGAACCCATCCATCACCTTGCTCCCAGGAAAAAGCAGGAGTTTCCCCAGGCTGAATTTATATAGACCCCACCCAGGCAGGAGATGAGGCTGCTCCACCCAGGTCCAGGTGAAGCTGCTCAGGGTCTTGTTAAGGCACAATTAGCTCCTGTTCCTCTCCCAGCTTTTGGCTATGTTTGAAAAGCTGTTTTTAACCCTTCAGCCTCAGATACAGCCAACCTGTGTCTGAAAGAGCTTTGATTGTGCCCTGAGGGAATTAGCCCAGGTGCACAGATGTCCCAACAAGCTTCCCTCTGAGACTAAAGCTGCACTATTCACCAGCTTGTCTCACATTACTGCTGCTTCATTTGATCACAATTCCAACACGATCTACCTGACCATATTCTCTGTCCTCTATTCTCATTAATAGCACTCAAAATTCATTCAATCTGGAATTCAGTTTGAAAACCTATTCCCAGGACCACATCTCATCCAAGTCAACTGCAATTCAACTCAATGACAATACTCAAAGAGATCTTACTGGTGTTACTGGGAATTGAACCAAGGATTTGATCTTTTAACTGCTGAAACACTTATAGCAGCTAGCAAATATAGCAGTTCCTGACAGCCTGGCCATATTTAGGGAATTGTTGATATTTAAATCAATACTGTTTGCTTTTAAGCCAGTGTCTCTGTCCTGCTGCTCTCAGGAAGGCCTTAGCAGATACTTAAATCTAAGGACAAGATGAAATATTTTCCTGAGTCATGCATATTACAAGCATACATGTTACTAAATATAAATTGTAAGTGCTTTTAATTACAGTAATTTGTAAATATATCTTTTACTCAACATATCGCACATGTTGAATTGCCAATAGCTCCTAACATTTTTCCACTTTCAGTATGCTGTTTATTTCATCAGCACAGGCTGTTCTGCTGTTTTTATTCTCCAAACCAGCCTGACTTTATGATTCTGTTCATTTCACACCTGGCAACACAGAAAATGCAGAGGTAATAGAGGGGAAATCCTTTAGCAATCAGTAAAATGACCAGAACTGCAGTGGTTATGTGTCATATTTTCTCAAGCAGCAATAAGAAGCATGTGAATTTTCAAGGGAGCTACAAGTCATTGTTTGCTACAGTGACATGCCAGCATATGCTCATGTTATCTTTAATAATACGGAAGATGGCACTCATCATGACCACCAGAGAGTAAAATAACAGGGAGGCAGGTGTTGTCACGCATCTTACAGTGAGGTACTTTGTCTAATGCATGCTCTGGCTGTTGATGTTGGAAGCAGATGTTATACAGAAATACATAAACACAAAAGATCCTGAACATGCATATGCATACAAATGCATGTTCTCCTCTTAGAGAAGTGAAAAAACACTGTATTTGCTTTACCTGGAACATCATGGAAAATTTAGCTTCTGAAAAATAATTCCTGTCGTGACTTTGCAGAATCTCATGTTGGGCTTCATGATGTTTGCTTGGTTGCATTTTCTTCTACCTTAGTCTTCTCCAGTGATGACACATTCCTACCTGAGATTGGAAAGATAAATTGTATGCTTTCCAGTGTGTATTAATAGGCTAGAGACTTAAAAATCCTACAGCTGAACTAACACAAAAGTTTCAGTGTTTTCACCTAAACAGTGACTTATGCAGTCACTTTTATTTACCAACAATAAATAAGCTATAGTAGGAACCATCTGCTGTTAGAACGAATCCAGATAAAACACATCTTCCTCATCAATGAATGCCACAGGTGGGGAACCAGAAGCTGGTTCCCTGGGATGAATTTCTGCAAGAAGACTAGGAGGAAATACCAGAACAGACATCTGAAATAAGTGGTGGGAGAGAGGTCAGGGGTAGATAAAATCATAAGCTCTTGTCTCATAAGAAGGAAATAATTCCCCCAGAGCGATGATATGGAGTAAGAAGAGCAACAACACAACAAGGGTTAGATTCAGAACTTTATAAGAGACAGAGCAAAAGACATAGAAACTACCTCAAAACTATTTTATCTACTCCTAATCTTATTTCAAATTCATCTTCTGAACATTTTTTTTCAAATAAATTCCTCTGCACGTTACACCATTTAAATATGCTTCAAAAAATCACTGATAATTTTATGTAGTTCACAGAAAATGTTGTCATTTTACTTATGCAAGCTAACTTTCTTTCTTATTATTTCATTTACTGCTCCAATAAATATCAAGCAATGAAACAGAAGCTCATGCACTAAAATATACGCTATGGAATGGGTTCACAGTTTGTACAGAAAGCATCCTGGTAAAACAATACATAAAGAAAGAAATCAAATGCATATTAGTTATTAAATAAGGCACAATTAATACACATCTAATAAAACCAAACTTTAAGCCAACTATATTCACATAAATATTTGGTATTTGCTTATTAAGTTTAGAATATATATTGTTTACACTTGACAATATTAAATAAATTCACTCCTAAAATCTCCAAACTGCTCACTAAACATACACATGCAAATATACAAAACCTCTGGGAGAAAACCTTGGTATTTTAGTGGCAATTTGTAAATAATCACTATCCCTTTGTCTCCAGTAAAGGCTCTTGTTTCAAAAATATCATATAAACAGAAAAAAGGGGGAAATTTCAACAACAACAACAACAAATATATGTTCTAATAAACTTAAACCTTTTTTTCAGGGAAGGGCAAGTCTGTAAAGGCCCTAGGGAAAACAGAAAACAAATGTCATCTTTCTTTTCATATAATTGTATACCCATGTGCTTTATATAATCAAAATGAATACTTCAATTTGCTACATATTTAGCTGGAGGAATAGAAGGCATATGGAAAAAAAGCCCCAGGGGCAAATGATCTCACTCACCTGGAAAACAATGTGCGTGTTAATAGAGTAATTTGTTAATTAAAGATTCTAAGATGCCCACCAAAGCCATTTATTTTTGAATTACCACTTCCTAGAGTTAAACAAGATCCTGGGTAAAATGTAATTATAAACTCTATTTTTCCTCTGTCTCAGTTGTTTCTGAGTGCAATCAATTTGACAAGTATCCCAAGAGTTACCTCAGTAGCAGATGGTCCACACGCTCACCCAATCAGTACTGTGCACCAAGAACAAAAAAGATAAAACAATTTCACGCCTGTCGCTAGAGCTCCAAGATACAGTGCTGTATTGAATTATCTTCAAATTAAGCTCCTTACTTGCAATGGAACACAAAACAGGGACAACTGCTGAAGACAAAGAAGTACTCATTTATAAGGCTCCAAGCACGGTGCTTTTTTTTTTTTTTCAGGAACACTTAAAATATGGGCGGTGTCTTTGCAGCTCTCTAACAAATATGAGAACATGGCCATAAATATTTATACAAAGGCACATTAATTCCCCTGATACCTTGAAATACTTCCCATTGCAACCATGTGGCAGCCCATTAGAAAACTGATAGCTGGATTTTTTTTTTTCCTAAGGAAATAACAACAAATTACCATGCTTCATGTTAAGAACCCTAATAATTCTGTTTTGTTCATTTTGAAAGGAACAAATTCAAATGACTAGCTTGCATTTACAGCAGTAATAAAAAATTATTAGGTAAATAACCCACAGGCATGTGTTCTTCAGGAAAGTCCTCATTTCCAAAGCTTTCAAGGGTGCTCTATAGGTCACTATGACAGGGGGAAGGAAGAATCAGGTTAGTAAGAAACACCGGCTCTTACTCATGATGCTGCTGTTGGCTGTGCCCCCAGATCCAGCTCCTGTGTTACACTTGGTTCAGGAACCCAAGGGATGAAAGAAATTCATATTGCAGTGGTATGGCACTGGGGGGTTATTCTTGAAAGTCCACTCACAGGTGCAAAATACAGCAGAAAATAGGAGACAAATAGGGGACAGGATGGTAGGAAACTGCATGCTGCACGGTCTGGTTGCTCCTGTTCTTAATGGAGGAATTTGGCCCAAACCATTGGCAGATGATGTTTGAATTATAAGTAATCACAGCAGAGCTACACTTTGGCAAGTTGCTAAGAGACATGCTGAAGATTTCAAACGCACCATTGTCTGGTCCCCAGAAAAAAAACAACTAGAAAATCCCTAACAAAGAAAACTCACAGTATATATTGCAATTAGACTTAGGGATTTCTCAAAGAAATGCACCAGTGAAGAGCTGTTCTTTATGTGCTCAGCTTTGTTGCAAGCATTTATCACACAGGGACTCTGTTACAGAAGGTGTTGGTCAGTGGTTGGTCACTTGTTTATATAGGGTTGTTCCCTCTTTTGCAGTTGATTTTAAGAACATGATGTTCTCTTTGCATTAGTACTCACTTTGCCATTTATACAGTTATATTTATAAAATACAAAAACCAAACCCAGCAACAATAAAACATAGCTGTATTTACTGGCTACACGTGTAATTACATAAATACTTATGTGTAGAGACACAAAAACTAAATCTACCTCTTTTAAAAATTTTAAATCAAAATCATGTTATGCATCAGTCAGAGAAAGTTTTGTGAACTCAGACATATCTAAACCCGAATCCACTGAAAAATAGTTTTGCTGTAGTAAGCATTTACAAGCACAGTAATTAACGTTGACATGAAAATAACACAAGGACAGGAGGGTGAAACACTAAGCACAGCATATAAGACACAATATCCCATGAAGACACATGGCAAATAATGCTGTACTGTATGCCAGATAATAAGTATACGTGGAGAAAAAAAAAAAAAAAAATCAGTGATGCAGTAGCAAAATGCCTAACATATGAGATTTAGTTATATTCTGGCTACTATTAATGGAGATTCAACCCAGGGAGGTTTTCTGTATTGGCCATTGTATCTTTAAAGCTTGGCAAGTCTGATATTCCCTCCCTCTTTCTGGCTTGATTTCAGCAATTGGGAACTTTTAGTATTGGTCCATGCTGTAGCTCTGAGAAGTGTACTTATTTTACAGAGAAGAGCATTCTTTTTCCTAACTTCCCTGGATATTTTGTTGTACTTTTCTTGACTTAAAAGAAAAAATAATACTCTGTGACCACAACCAAACTTGATTTTTCTCCTTCAACAGGTATGGAAGGGATCCCAGAGTCCCCCAAACACACCAGCTTCTCTATATCAAAATCCCCCCAATCTACCCACTTCTCTATAACAAAATGATAAAATTCTTCCCCTTCTTTTGTTTTAATCCCCATTTTGCTTCAGACTACACCCAACAGCAGTGGGTAAATAGAACCTTTTCACCTATCAAGCTTGCATCAAGGGTAAAAAGAAAACCCCAAACAAATCAAAAGTTTGGCTTCCAGAGAATGCTACAAGTTCTCACTGTTGCTCATTGGAGGAAAAAAAATAATAATAATAAAAAAAAAGATTGATTCCTATTCTTAATCAATACTATTGTTAGAAATATACTCTAAGAAGATTCTTTCTGTCCTATTTTTACGAACATTTCCTGTACTATTAATTACAAAATTTCCATTAGCCTAGAGGCCATATCTTATTTCCATACAAATCTCTCTCTGATACAACATATTTCCACATCTGTCTTATCTTTTTGTTGTTTTGCTTTCAGTGCAATTGTGCATCGACACTGTGTTCCGTGTAGTCACCCTGGTGAGTACACACGGAAGCTTTTTGAACCTGGACATTTTTTCCTAAGTCTGCTCAAGCTAGAGAAAATATATTTAATGCATAACTGAAATATCCAAGTAACGCGATGAAGGATTCTGAGCTTCTCTCCATCTACCATTGCACACTCTTCCCGTTGGTTTGGGAGTCTATTGCATTAGTTACAGTTTCTTTAGTTGTTTTTTACAACTGACTAGGCAGACTTTTATCTAACTGCTACTACAACTGGATGAGGGGATGAAGCAAATGACTCAGAGCACAAACACTTCAGAGCTAGAAGAGGATACAAGGAACTGCAGGAGAAGTGCCTATCATATGTCAGCTGCTTGCTGCTGGCTCCTCTCAGGGATTCAACAGCTTGGAGTGGTACAATGGGGCAATGGCAAGAAATGTGTTAAACACACCAGTGTCCCACAGCCAGTCACTGATAAATGGTGCATCATTTATTCTGTACATGGCCTTGAAAAAATGAGTTTCTTTTTGTTCAAAATGCTACTAATCTGAGTTTATTTTTGTCTCTCTCTCCTCCCATCAGGGAAAATAATACTAAATTTGCTAAAAGGACCAAAAATGAAAAAGTAGCCCGCTAATTGTCTTCAATTATCTAAATACTACTCACCACAAATAATTACTTAGCATAGTAAGACTATGTAAATTAACTGACACATCCTTTTATTAATCTTATTTCTTAAGTTACACAAGAAAATTCAGAAAGAAATAATAAAAAAATAATGTTTTTGCCAGTTAAATTTATATACTTATTCATCCCAAATTACAGTTAAATCTATTCATTGTAATTGCTTTCTGTTTTTTCTCTGTTTTCTTTGACAGTTTTGGAGCCACATTTATTCTAATAAGTATTAGAAACACTATCAGATCTATCAGTCTTATTTTGCCGCTACACTTTTCTTTGTAGGTCAACACTTGATCTGTAGGGCCTAGATTAAGATAGTCAGTCAAGAACAACTGACACAATAGCTTTCCCATCCTGCTCCTCTGAAGTCTCTGTCTAGTACAACACACATAAACTGTTTATATATATTTCGTCCATATCTGGGCTTATCGGATAGTGATGTGAGTAGTGATTAAGTGAGAATACAAATTTGTTGCTTTTGTTGCTCAGCAAAGACCTTGTGGAAGTCCTTGTATTTCAGGTTTTGTTTTGGGAATAAAACTACCATCTGCTGTATTATTTCCTCCCTAAAATTGCCAGTTCATGCCAAGGTAAATTAATTTCTTATTATTTTGCATTACCATCAGTTTCTTCTCCTTCTGCAGACTGGGACCTTTCCTTTCACAAAGTAGTTACGACTTTGCAGTAATGTGGAGTTGATCAAAAGCTGTGATGTTATGGGAAGGGTTATTGGAAAATAAAAGATTGGAGAGGCTCTCTAATGTTTATATAGATATCCTGTCACTTCGCTAGATGGGGAACAAAGAGGAAATTGCTGAAGGAAATAGAAGGGAGATAGAGTTAATGAATTTTCTAGCAACTTGAACATTTCCTTGATAAGGAACCATAGGGCCCTTTGCTGCAAAGGTCTACAAAGAATTCAGTTCTATACTGCCAGTTCAGCAATCTTTGTCTCAGATGTTTGCATTGCAAAGTAATATTTGCAAGTTCAGGCAAAAGTCTAATTGTAGCTTTACAGTACAATGACGAGCCTGAATAAAATTACCACTTCTAGAAAACTGATGCATGTGCAATCTAAAATAAAAAGGAGAATATATTACTCATCTAAGACGTATTGGTTAATTCCAATTTCTTTGCCTAAGCTTTTTATCAATGGGAAACACACCTAGCATTAAATAACTTTTATTTCACCATAGAAATATTTTCAAAGGAAAATCTGACAGAAAAACCACAGAGCAGGCTAAGGGAGAAAACTTTGCCTATAAACAGAAATACTTTGGAATATATTTTAAGGCTACAAAAAAACTTTATGTTCTTACAGCTTCTGGCAGTCTGTAAATAATGGCTGGCAAATTAATTAAATAATCTTAGGCACCCAGGAGAAACTCTCAATGCTGAACCAAAGTCCAGAACACACCTGCCACTGTAACTGAACTGTATCTTAAATTATCTAGAGTAATTGAAGAGTTTTGAAGATTTTTGACCCATTTTATTTGACAGAATACAATTTAACACTACAATTATAGATAAAAATAGTAGTTCCCTTGCCATCATCAAGTGAAAATGTTTCACTAGCTGTAGTGAATAAATAGAATAATTGTGGTTTGTTAAAAACAATCAACCCTTGATGAAATCTATACAGATTAGAAAATGTCAGTTGTCAAAAAGGAATGTGAAGTGTATTATAAGAAAAGCATAAATAGAAATGAGATCTACCCTAACAGTGAACACAAGGAAGACTAGGCCGAATTCCTGATCACTAGAGAAAGAATGAAAATTTTCCTTTACAAGCCAAAGAAAAAAAAAAAAAAAAAAAAAAAAAAAAAGTAAACATCAGCTGCCAAGCCTGAGGCTTTCAGTGGCTGAAACCACCGTCTGTGGCAGGGCACCTGCTGTTACCTCAGCAAGCATGGTGAAATCTGCAAGAATTTATTACACTAAACTAATTTAATTTGTAGGCTTTAAAAGGAAAAATAACACTAATCACTGAAGAGAAATTAAAATGTATGCAGTGAGATTGTGGCATTCCATCCCAATAAATACCTTATTGCCATTTCCAGTCACAGGCCACCCTGCACCGCTACAGAGTTCACTAGGCCTCAGGACAGAGGCCTGTCAGTTGTGCTTGGTCTGAACCTATCCTGGCCTTCCTGGGTCTTTGTTTTGTTATAAAAGCTTTTATTTTTTATTTTTTTATTTTTTTTTAACAACCAGATGGATATACCTTGTATATTTTTCTTCTGTGTGTTTGGGATAGTTGTAGTTTTATACACACAGTAGCACGAGCTGTTGTTCTGTGAGGAATGACGCAGCATTGTGAAATGCAGGCCTCTGCAGCAGGCAGCAGCCTGCAACAGGCACACAGGCTGCAGCGCTAAGGGCATTGGGCAGGGTCCGACTGAAGGTCTCCTAAGGAGACCCTCAGGACAGAACCTCTTCCAGGGCTTTAAAAAATAAAAATAAAATTAAAAAGTATCCAACATTATTATTATTATTATTAAGTATCCAACATCAAACATTTCACAGACAGTAAATTTGAAGGCCACACAGACTTGCAGACCAGTGTAGAAAAAATTAGGTATAAAACATGTTAGCACACATCTAAACACATCTAGACCCTAACTTGGCCAAGAGTAAGGAGGAAGGAAACATCAACACCAACTTCATATTGCTCCTGGCAAAGGGCAGGGGATGGCAGCACGAAGCACATGTATAGTGACTTAGTGACTTCAGTTGTATTGTTACTGCTTAAGATTTTCTCTAATGGTGTTTTTACCTTATTCTTTGCATTTTTTTCTTTTTCTGTAATCATTAAACATGGACTAATAATGATTCTCTGAATAAGATTTCAATTAGCATAACCCTAAATTTTTAGTTTTACATATGAAGTGGGAAATCCATTTTTTTTTTTTTTCTCATAACAAGACTGAAAGTGTAACAAAGTGCCTTTTAAAGCACATTACAATAAGAAGATTAGTCCCGCCATGACGGTATCTTCACCAAATTCATACTGGTTCAGTCCAGGGTTGTGACTCTTTGAGTCACCACCATCTTTAATGGGTGTCCCATACAGGTGCTCAACTAATGCTGCTTTTTATGGTGTACAACACCATAAAACAACAGAGTTGTACTATCTTTGGTACTATCTGTACTTTTCTTAATTTGGAAAATAACCTGGGATTTGAATGCCAGCCAGCAAACCTGGATCTGAATTGCTGAGAAGTTGTTGAAACAGGTCCTAATGGAGATAAGGACTTACCTCTCTGACCAGCCTTGCACGCTGTAAGCCCAACACCTTTTTGAGCTATTTTTTTAGCAGAGTGCCCCTACTGAAACCACTAGGATCTTTGATGCAAGCTGGAAGGTTAGCCATGACTACATCTACCTGATTTCTGAAATCACCTAAAGATGAATGCTCTTCCCCCTCTCTGAGCAACCTCTCCTACTACTGTCTGAAATAAATGTATTTTATGCATGCATATTAATATGCGTGCAAAGCTTCAAGTGCTTTTTCCCCAGATAAATTGTCATTGAAACTCTATCAAAATGTTCAGACTTTATTCCATAATTTCTGGACAACTGCAAAATATATATATAATTTTAAATATTTTTAAAATGAAATACATATTTTTAATAAATAAAAATAAATAGATAACACTTTTCAAAAATTGATTTTGTAATCCCCAATGCATGTCTAACTAAGGCTTTCAGTTTTGTCTTGCACTGTTGAGGAATGGTACTTTGCATTATTCAGCACTGATTTCATATCATACCAAAGATAAAGCCAATATCAGGGACAGCTGGCTTTTCTCACATTTTGGGGGATGTTTGTATTGACAAACACTCACTGATTCATTAATATTAATCAGCTGATACTTAACTTTAAGAAATATATGAAATACTTACCAAATATAATAATATATTGCAGAGATATATTCCATTATATTCATATATATATAACACTTTCCAGAATCCATCAGAATGATTTTATCAGTGACAAATTTAAATGGTTAAAACCAGCACTAGTTGCAGTGCATTACTACTCACCTTGCAATATATTTTATATTGCGCCTGACTTTTCAACCAACAAAGAGGAAAAAGTCTTAATAGCAATTTACTCTATTCAAATATTGTAGAAGGTGGGACATAAACATAACTGCATGAAATCAGTCATCCTGTTTAGCTTGTTATTTTTCATAATTGGAAAATGAAACACTACTCTACTCTGAATGCTATTACACTAGGAAATAAGTCAGGCATATAAATGGAATTTGTTTTATAGGTATTTAATATAAATATTCTTTTGGGGAAGTTATGCTTTCTTTAGCTGAATTTTTTAATAATTTGTAGAGGTGTTGATGATGATGTTCAATGAAATGAATGCACAATTTTGTATCTGAATATAAACACACACACATTTTATTTCATTTAATATTTCATTATGACCAAAGCAGTCAAGTAGGAGATAAACCCCTGTCATAGAGGTCAACACATTTCATAAAAGGAAGTGTCAGTAATTTACTTAACAGCCTTGATGGACATGTAAACTGTATGACATTTACTACAGATGCCTATCACTTGATTTATTCACTGGGACTTGCACCAAAATCCAAAAGCAACTGTGCTAGGTTCATGAGACCATTTATGAAGGAAATTGCTAGTTATAGAGAGCAGAATTATTACAGTGTAACCTGAAGTAGCTATGAGGGACACACAGGAAATGTTTCATAAAATGTTCTTTGTTCTTACATAAAGCATAGTTATTTGAATTTACTTGGTACAGAGCTTTCTTGGACTTGAACCACGCATGGTCTTTGGCACAGAATGAATATGAATTCTGGGCGTTATTTCAGCTGTGAGATTTCTATCTTTATTCCATTATTGTTTTTGTCTCTGTACTATGAAATTCACAACACAACGCTGAATTTAAGTTAAGTTATTCAATTGAAGTTATGCTCCTGGCTACATATTTTTTAATGACATGGGATTTTGCCTCATAAACTGCTATGATAAACTGTTGTTTTCCTAATGGTTTCTCTGCTGCAACACTATGATGCACACATGGAAGGACTGCACATTATTGTAAAAGGAAATGTAAGTGAGGGGAAAGAAAACAGCAACAAAACTTCTGAAAGTTAAAAAAAAATAAAGCAAGACATGAACAGCAGGTTACTGTAGAGATATGACTCTGAAGTACATGAAGCCTAAATTCAGACAAGCATAAGGAAGGATCTTCAAAATGAAGTGCAACTAAGAGATGTTAAGAGAAACGAGAATACCTACTCTGTTTATATATTCAGTGCTACTTCATGACAACACACCCAAGAAAAAGTGGTCACCCACATCTCTGCTCCTATTAGCATTCATTAGTTAAAGACCCTGTACTTGAAATGTGCTTGCAAATACCACATCATTTCTGGAGCTCACGTTTTAAACCATGGACATCTGAATAACAGGCAATGTGGATAACTAATAGGGGTAGGATCTACCCTCTGGTAAGGAATGCTTCCAGCTAGTGCATTCTCTGTTTGTAATTGAAAGCCATTGATTAAAATGTTAGAAATGAAGATGTTTGCTTATAGTTTCTTGCAGTTCAGAAGTAAATTCATAACAGTTATGACTATGATAATGTTTTTTAAACCTCAAAAAAAAAAAAAAAAAAAGAAGTAAGGTTGCTGGAAAACATTAATCACGAGAAAGCAAACCAGATGATGAGTAAAAATGCAATAGGCATGGAAAAAAGCCTGTTCAGATCTCTTCAGCTATGCATCATGCACAAGCTGATAGGAAGCATGCACACATGGCTAGATATTTCTTGTCTTTTGTTGAGATGCATGTTAAGGTTTTTTCTACCTCTTCTGGATAAAGCCTATTTCCAAATACCTAACTTTTAAATATTGCCCATAAAAATAGTTCAAAAGTGACATCAAAACATGTCACTCAAATGTACTACTTCCTATTTAGAAGCTTTGTTGTATGTACCATTCCTATGGCAACTGTGTGTACTCCCTCCCATGACACAGCACCCACCTAAAACATCAAGATAAAGTGAAATTATGCATCTCATAATTGAACAAAATTTCACATTCTTTCAATATGACCTGACAGCAATGTATCTACACTTTTGCTGTGGCTTATGCTGCAATTTTTCAGTCTGAAAGGAATTTCTACACAGCGATGACCAACTGTAGATAGGTAGAAAATTACTGGTCATCATTGTCACTGTAAAAAGAAAGATTTCTTCAAAATTGTGCATTGTAAAAATGCACGATTACTGTCTGATTTTGAAGTAGACTAAGCAACAACTTGAGAAAAAAATATCGCTGTGTGACAGCAAAATAGAGTAACTAGCACTCAGTAAGCTCAGATCTATTTGATACAGGTATCACCTGTTTAGCAGCGAAATCATACATTATTGGATCCGCTGTCTGTCTGTCCTCTCCTATAATGCACCTACAAAAACAAGGCTGAAAATGAGCTGTGGGCATCTGAGGTCAATACCCTATGATTTCAAGCAGCCATAAACTTATTAATAAATAAATCAAGAATCATTAAAAATATACGTATATTTTAAAAAATTACTGGCTGGATATGTGATACTGTTTTCACTCCAGCTCTTTTGTTGTTGTTGTTTGTTTGTTTGTTTCCTTGCTTCTTTTGTTTGACTGGGGGGTATTTTTCCTGGAAAAAATTATGTAATTGAACACTTATATTTTATATATTTGTTTTATATATTTATGTATATGCTATTTATGTATATAATTTATATAAATATTTATTTTATATATGTGTATATATTTATATGTATTATATATATAATTGAATAGCTATATATTCTGCACTTTATGAAGTTGTGGGTATTTTAGCTGCATCTCAAAGATAAATTGAAGTGTTCCTCAGAGGGTTACAGAGCACTGGCTCATGCTTGATTACAAGGGTCAATATACTGCCTGGCACAGACCTAGCTTAGACCAATTCACATTTTCCCAAGCAATTACCAGGCACAGTTTTGCATTTTGGACAAGCTGAAGACCGTGTCCCCCCTTTTCACATGCAGTCACTTTTCGTGGGACAGGACCAGACTGACATGGATGTGCATAGCATTGTGTCAGCTGTTTGCAGTGCCCAGAAACATTTGCAAACTCATTTAATTTATTATATTCTACCTAAAGGAAACAACTTGCATATGAATACTGCTAGTCAATTAACTGTAAGGCAGTCCCTCTCTTTTTTTTTTTTTTTTCTTTTCCTTTTTCCTTATTGTCTTGCTAAGTAGAATTTGAGGTTCAACAGACAACTAGCCATATTTTGAAATTTCTGCTAAGCAAGCCTGGACTTGATTTTGTAGTTTGTTTTCTCAAGAAAATACACATACCTATCCTATGCACATAGGTATCTGTTGGGATCTGTTGTTGTTTGATTTTACTCTTCTTTCCAAGTTGTTTTCCCATAAAAGTTTTTCTCATCACACTTAGAAGAAAAACAGTGCTTACTTTAGGATATGGTGAGATATCCATGTACAGAAAGAGTTATTTACTGTTCGAGAGAGTGGAATGAGCTCTTGCTTTAGAATACTATAAAAAATAGTCTTAAATGTCTTCACAATACGTATTAGTTCAAAACCAAGCACTTCCTATAATAAGTGCATAGTCAAAATGCTGGTTGCATTATTAAAACACTAGCTAAAACACTAGAGAAATAAATGGTCCTGGAACATTTTTCAAGCCCAGTGAAATGAGAATAGCTTTTTCATGCGGATCATCCCCCTTTTATGCATTTTATTACTCAAACTGAACAGAAGCTAAGAGCCAGGGTCTGAAAATCTGATTTAAAGTTAGATTATTGGCGCTGGTGAGCATAACCACTACAAACCTCCACAATGTTTATGAAACTTGGCCAGTGTTTATGATCTGATTAGAATCTGGGACCAAACTCAATTCTACAGTAGTCTATATTTCTGACTTGCTGGGTGACAGAACATCATGTAGAACTACTCACAAGATGCCTAAGTATCTATAAGAGCTGCTACAGAATGCCTCCCAGTTGCCACTATTACAAGGTTTATTTTCCTCATTTCTTTACCTTTCCCTAATCAAAACAGTTACGTAATATTACTGTGGATTGTGAGCTTATTATAGCCAATAATGAAATAGCCCAAAGAAAGCCTAAATATTTCTATAACCATTTAAAGTGACTTGAGATCCTCTTTTAGGAGGTGTTCTATTAGAATTCACAATTTTAAATTGCTCTTCCCTTTCCTAACATAAAAAAATACAAATTTTATCAATGGTGTGGAGGAAAATGATAAGAAATTATGATTAATTGCACCTAATATTGGTTTTGGATGCTCAGTTTACAATTAGTTCAGAATTTTTTATGATGTAATTTTTTTTTTACATCAAAAATCAATGTATTAACATTAACAATATTCTCTCTCCTTTTCTAGCTGAAAATGTCATTAACTTAGAAGCTAATAAAATACATTTCATTTTCTCATGTACTATTGGAGAAGATAAGTGTACGCATTGTATTAGAAAGTAATTGCAATTGCTTCAGTCTCCTAAAGGAAGCAGAGTGAAATTATTTCTGTCCTAATTCACATACCATGTTTGTGACTGAGACGAAAATCACATCGATGTCCTCTCACGTCTGTCTTCACGTACATGTACTCCCACTCCTCACAGTACAACAACAGTTTCAGGATCCTGCATGTGTTGTAACATGAATATCTACTACTGTCTGATAGTAACAAAAAGGCCTTCCTAACCCCCAAAATGCAGCTAAATGTCTGTATGCCTCACATGTATGACAACCGCAAGCAGGATTTTTTGTTTTTATTTTCCTTTGCATTTTGCAATGCAAAATGAATCCCCATGAAGGGAGGTGTATTTTTTTTTCATCATCCTTTTTGACAGCTGAGGTACCAGTAGCTTTAAAACACACTTCTGGCAAGGAGCATCAGAAGACCCGAAAGTTAGGAGGAAATGAGAACTGAGTTTAGCTTAGCATGCTAGAACTCCAAGGAAATGGCTGAGTTCATGAGACTGATAAGCAGTGTGATAGATTTGTGGAAAGAGAAAATGCAAAACATTTTTTATGTAGACTCAGAAAGAGCATTCAGAGCCTTTAAATGGCTTTGGAAATTCCCCAAGATCCACAAAGCTGTCAAACATCAGCCTACTTGAAAAGTTTGCCTGTGAAAATGAATTATCCAAATCCAAAATCCAGACCTTGGCTTGAGATTCCTGAGCTAAATATTTCTTCCTAGAACCAAAATCTTATTGACCCAGAATAGTTCAAGCTACAAAGATCAAAGCAGCTCCATCAGATATAGATGGTGTGAGCACACAAAAATGAATGATTTCAGGTCAAACCAGTGCCTATTTATTAATACTTTCATAAATCTAGAAAAGCAAAAGACCCCTATCCTAATTACATATTTGTTATCACGTTGGAGAGTCACACATTACTTGCTGGACTCGCTAATTCAGTTTTAGGGGCAGGATACATAATTACTCTGTGTAATAAAAAGAAACAACCATTTAATAGAAAAGGGAAAATATTTTAAGCTGAATTACCTCAGACTGAACACAAATATAACTAAATCATGAAGAAAAGTACAGTCTGAAACAACACTACACTGAAATAGTTTGTTTTTATCGTAGATATGTGATATAGGAAAATTGAGGCACACGTAAAACATGAGAGTCTCATTCCATCTAGTACCTGGATATGCTTGTTTCTGATGATCAGAAGCAATCTGCTGTGGATGACACTCCCTGGCAGAACACTAGCAGGACAGGGGACTATCCAGGTGAGTAAGTTCTCACTCTCATGAGGAAGACTTCAGTTGCTGGGGTTTGAAAAACAAGATTTCAGTCTCTATCAAGTCTTTCATTATTATACACTTGTAAGCAAGAAGAAAATTCCATCTTCCATTTTAATGAAAACGACATATGAAAACTAGACAGTTGCCTGAACTAGCTAATGCTCAGAGGGCACAGACAATTTGCAACATCTTGCTGTAAAGGCCTCCTTTCCATTCCTCATCATTTTGCCCACCTCTGCAACACACCCACTGACATCTCCTTACCCTGCTTTCCCTCAATGGTGCTGACACCCAGTGGGTGTCTTCCTCTGCTCTCGAATCTCAAAAGCCGCTCTCCATCCCACCCACTCTGCCACCTAAACCCATTTAGTGACCCGTCACCACACCGAGCAATCCCAGACTCTTTTCCACCTAACGTCCGGTTCAGAAATCTACCATCCCCAAAACAAGTTTTGCCTCCCTACAAATTTAGGTTTAGTCTATGACAATAAACTTCATCCTTACTGCCTACCTGTAACAGCACTAGGGCCAGCCTTGAAGACTATCAAAGAATATTGGCTACTGTGAGTACTTGGCAGTTTGGCTTTGGGGGGCAGGGGGAGGAAAATTAAAAATGCTTTACTTTACATATTGTTTAAATGGTCTTTTTGTTATTATTTTCACTGTTTTTAAACTGTAATGACTTTGTTTATGGAAGCGTGCACTGTATATATAGTACTGTTTTATAATACCTGGATTTAGATCCAGACTCTTATTTCTATCCTAGACATCATTAAACAATTTATTTTCTGTGATAGGGGAGAGCTCTTGCCCAAGAGCTCTCCATTAGTATGAATTATTAATGATATGTATATACATGCATTATGGATTTAAAAGATGAAAAGACAGCTTGCCAGTTATTCTATGGAGCTTTCTCCATCTACAAGGCCACTGGATTGCAGACAGCTGTCTGTGCTGAGTGGCACAGACAAGGAATCCCTGATGACCATATGGATTTTGTTTTCCTGTTGCTAAAATTACATAAAATGTTCCAGAAAAAAAAATAAAATAAAAATCCCTTCTTGGTAATATCTGCTTAATCTTCCACTGCTTCCTGTTGTAAGGTTATGTTGTAAAATAGCTGATAGCTCCCCAAATATTCTGGGAAGGGGTCACAGCACTGTCATCAAAATATATACACTTTTATTTTAAAATAACTTACAAGCAGGATATTTTTGTAACCACAGTATTTGAGCAAATTGTGTCATTTTTAGATACTCCTGCTGACGCATCTGCTTGTGATGTGTCAAATCACATCTATCAGCTATGTTAAGCTACATAACCCTGCGTGATAATGAAAAATGATGGAAAGAAGCAGCTTTGATACAGAACATCACACTGTGACACAGCAGTGGAAAGTCTAAAACATTTAAATTTCAAATAAAACCTCTTAGATGTGCAGCTGCAGATAGTCACCACTCATGTTTCTACATAGCTTTGCTCTCTGTGAAAAACATTCTGATAGGTGTTTGCTACTTAAACCTTTCCAGGTAATTAGTTCCCTTGGTACTTCAGGATTCATCCATCCCACTGCTCAGGATAATGCCACACAGTCCAGTGTCAGAAAAACCCATCTTTTGGTATCCAGGGGTTAAAAACCAAAAGTACTCCCGAGGAGAACTGAATAAAAGGATGAAGGGAGGTTTCTAGAGATTAATTATCACTACTCTCAGTAGGCCCAGGAAGCGTTGATTAAAGCTCTAAAGCTCTTTGTTCCTATCTTTAAAAACCTTTGCAACTGGACCCCTTTATGCCTGGCCCTCCTTGTATATCTTTGTGTTGCTGTCTACTTCTATGAACATTGCCAGGGTCAATGCTATTTTTTTTTTCTCTCCAGAAGTACCTGCATCTTTTCCTCTAGGGAACCTTCCGCAGACCACTTTCTATTGTCCTTCAAGGGTAGCGATTGACATGGATAATTCTCCAACAGGTTTCTTTGCACCTAGTTCTGGGTAAACTAGTGCTGGCAGATGAAAACACCTTCTTTTTTATTTCTTCTGCTTCTAGAAGATAACCTGTTAGCAGAAGGAGAGAACAATGTGCAGCTGTGGGCAGTGGCAGAGAGCAATGTGCTTGCTTTGCACACTGAAAACTCTTTCTACTGAATAATTTCTCCAGAGAGAAGAGGGACTTAGAGCAAACTGTATGCAAATCTCCTCTCACTATCCTGTCTTTTTTTGACAGTGATGGATTGACATGCCAACTACCAAAAGGCATACTAAGTAAATCAGCACTGCTAATTTAAGTGAGAAAAAAAGACACAAAATACAGCTAAGAAGTAAAAAAAAACAGATGAAATAGGTTGAAAAACATCCCTACAACCTAGAGAGAAAAATATCTTTATTATAACACCTTTTTTCTTATTATTGTTCTGTGTCACTGTTTCCCCCCTCCCCCCCTTCAATAGTTGCTTCTGTTCTCCTATCTGCATTCCAAACAAGCCACTCTTACCATTACTTAATTACAGGTGGAAAATTCCATCCAGAAAAGAATACTGAACCGGTAACCTGGTAAGTTCATGCCACAACACACATGTATGCTTGTACACGTACATATATGTATCATCACTAAAATTCAAGTAAACCTCCATTTCCAATTACAATTTCACAAGCAAAAAGTATTATTTAGGCACTGCAGATGCTGGTTTCATCCTTTCAGCATGTCTTATAGTGATTGTCCTCTTTGTTTCAATGCATCCACTAAGATTTTGGGTCAAATTACCTATGTCATTATCCTGAATTGCATTTTAAGTAAATACAATTTTTGGACCTGAATTTGCCTTCACTTTGTGTTCACAGTAATGTAAATACTCTAATTTAAATAGGTTTCTGATTGACTACAATATGACTAGCTAGTATATGACATATGACTGCCCTGGAAATGCAAGACATATTTTTAGAAAATGTTTGATTTGGAATGTGCAATACTTACTTGCTGTTTCTCATCCATGAGGAAGGTACGCAGGAACTACGTACAATTCATGAAAAAAATCCATTTACAAAAGTACTTTCCTGTTTGCTGTTTCTTTTAAGTCAAAACCAAAACAATCTTAGAAATCTCATTCATGGCAAACAGAAAGACCACTGCTGATTTAACAGTAACCTTCTTTAATTCACATACATAATATCATACCCAATGTGGATTCACATTTTAAACTAACTTATAGTTTTTTCTACATGGATTTGCACATTTTGATCTTATCCCAGCAAAAATAAAGACCACTGATACATTATTTTACCTCAATATTGCACTCCTGCTTGCGAAAACCTTCTAAAGGAGCCTATACAGGTAGAAAACCCAGAGTTTTCATAAACTGTGTTTTCTTCTTTGGTATCAGAATAGAAGGTGCATATATATGTTTCAAAACCTTGATGACATATAAAAGAAATTTAAAAGATAACTTTATGGCCATTGATTACAAAAACATCCTTACAACAAAGAAGCTAAACAAAAAACTTAAAATAGATTAACTATTCTTTTTCTATTACTGGGTTGTGCTTTTTGTAATACCTTATGAAATTATTATTCAACTGAAAGCAGTAAGTATTAGAGCATTTTAATAAATAAAGAGATCTAATGTCCCAGATCAAAATAAATCCTGAGTAATATTAATGGCAAAGCTTCCTTAGACTTCATTGGTTTCAGAATTTCACCAGCAGAGCAAAATTCAGGCTCAGGGTAGAAATTTTTCCAGATGTATATAAAATCTATAAAATAAATAAATAAATAAAAGAAGAGGCTTGAAGCAAAAATAGGGAGTCTTATATAATTCTTACAGTCAGTATACTAATTTTTGCAAAAAATAAAATAGTAAACATAAAAAAGAAGAAAGTTTAGTTCTTATTCATAAATATACCCATTCCCAGAAACACTGAGAATCTTACTCAGAGACAAACAGTAAAGGATATAACTTTATAGAGTTCCTGAAGTAAAGGGGAGAAGGAAGAACATAAATAAAACAATATACAAGATCATAACTACTGTAAACATTTAAACAAAGAAATCTACAAAATCACATACATCTTAGTAAGCCATGTTAATTTAAAAATATCAAATGATTTCTACACAGTAAAAATGTCCTTATTTTGAAGAAAAAGAATTAACATATCTTTATAGAATTTTACAGTAGGCCGGCATATTGCATAAATAAGTACACTGCTAGGTACATCAAGTCTTTAGGCAATGTACAGTAATAGAAATCAGAAAATGATTGTATGGATTTTAAATGTGTAAACTACGAGCACCATGTTAAAATACCCAATAGATTAAAATTTGCCACCTTAGTTACAGACAAATAACTGTCTTAAAAATACATTCATATGGTCACAATGTATTGCCTTCATCCAAGAAAGTTAACAAAATATTTAACACTGCAACAATGGCAATTTTCAGTTGGTACAAATCAATGAAATTCCACTGAAGCCAGGAGCTGTACATCGATTTACACCCATCAAGAATCTATACCAAATTTACTTAAAAAATGAATTTTAAATGCAGGTTATCAACTAAATGTTATTACAGCATTTTGAGAAAAATGCACAATTATGGAAAATAAATTCAAGAGAAAAATTATAACCACGCTGTAAACTATATATCGTATAAGGAGCATATCACATACAGTATATTTTTAAGACAAATGGATGTTTAAAGCAGTCTGAAGACCACATCTAAATTAGTTTTCTTGAGTATAAAATGTTCACAGACCAGTAAGTTAACATTGCAAGTAAAGACAACAAATTGCTTCATAATTATTTCGTTATTGTTTGATTACAACAAATGATAAAAGAAATTATTCTTATTCAATAACATTCTGTAAAAGGTATTTCTTTTACTGACATTTGTCATCAGCAGTTTCTGTGTACACGAATACTCATCATTCACTCCAGTAGAATCTTAAACCTTTTTCTTTCTCCCAAGCAGTTAAAAGCTTGCATATTTTCTAGTTTGAAAATGAAACCAACCGAACAATTTGATTCCTTTGCTCTTCATAGGTATTGGCATCATTAGAAAAATTCTGTGTACTTACAGACAAGACAAAAGTGTCTGATTACTCCAGATTGCCCAGAACAATAAGAGACAATGATGATTCTTAATGCCTGAAAGATCCTATAGGACATTAGTCTATGGCTCATGTTACCTGAAAAATGGTACGGCTCCAAGAAGGTCATAGTCTGGGCAGACTGCAACTTTCCAAGGACAAAGATACACTTCTCATCTCAGCGGAACAGATTAACTTCTCAATCATTTCTCTGCAGAGCTGTTCTGTGAAATCACTTAACAAAATCTATAACCTAATTTAGGGTCATCATTGCAGTTTGAAGATTTAATTCCTGTGATTCAGATGGATTAAAGGAATAGTATCACTTTTACTGTTTACATTAGGAACAAAATCCAGTAATTCTAAAAACTGGCAAACTGGTCAGGAACATAGACACAAAAGAACTCCTAGATTTGTGAAAGTTGGAAAATTCCAAAGTAAATTAATTAAACAAGTTTGGTGGAATTTATTTAGAATGATAAAATTCAATTACTTAGCATTTAAAATAATTTTTGCTTACAAATTAGACTGTCAAGTCATAGAATAAAAATACGCATTCGATCTAAAATACCAGATAAAATCTGAAAAAGAACTACTTTTATGTAACTTACTAAAAGTTATATACTTAATAATAAAACAGAAACTCAAAAGAATGTTTTATGATGTCATTTAATTTAGCGTGCTCAATTTTAAACTTAACTTGTGATTTATTTTTATATTGTTATTTACTCTTACATATGAAGTCACATATACAAACAGTTCTAGCACTAAAGGCAATACCATGTTAGAAAATTACTACATTTGATGGTTATTAGTCTTTTATTCTCAGTAATTTATACACTATTGAAAAGCAATTACAGTAGATAATAAATAATTGTGCAATGTTGTAAAATTGTTTAACAACTTAAAATAGAATTAATTTAATTTAAATTGTAGGAAAAAAATGTAAAATCCAAAGTTGTTTGAACAATTTTTTAAAATAAAAATACTTCTGAAGCAATAGATGGGATTTTTTCAATGAACATTACAGCTAGAAATTTGAGATTTGTCAATTTCCTGCTAGATAAAAATGTATGGATATGGATCATGTGTAACCACAATTGTCCTATTATTTCTTTTTTTCAAGTGTATAGTATTAGATCATTTTCTTTGACAAGACATTGGGATCCAGGGGAAGGAACATGTATGCTGACTCCTGCCGACGAGTGCAGAAACACAAAAGCCAGCTCAAGTCAACTAAGGTAGGAGGCTGAGTGGCAAGCACGCACCTTCAGGTTTCAAATGTAGGGTCCAGTGCTTGAGCAACATGGCTTACATACAGGCGTGGGACACCTGCCTGCTACAGGAGGTAGTGAAGACATACAGATTGAGCAGGCATACTCTTGAAATAAAGAAGCAGGATAAAGACACTTAAAATGTGTTTTACAGGTACCAGATACATAGAAATGGGCATTCACTTGAAATTACAAGCTAGAGAAAATATACTTTCTTTATGGCATTATACGGATAGATGCTCAACAATGTCCCGCTCCATGCCAGTCTCAGGCAGGGGTTATGAGAAGCAGCCCATGACCAAACCATTTGTCTACTCTTTCTCATTGACTTTTTATTAATGTAGTTTAGCCCTTTGTAATGACATGACAAGGAAAGCTCACATCCATTGAGTATCCAACACAGCTGAAAATATGTTGTTTGCTACAGTTTTAACACAACATTATACTAAGACTTGCAATATTGATACAGGTAAGTTCTAATGCTATAGGTGCAGAAAATAATAACCAGCTACATATCTTTCAGGATATAATATTACTTTTCAAATGGATAATGTATGTAACTATTAATATGCAATGTATATTTATAATCTTCCAAAATTACTATTCCTTCAGTTCAACTGTATATAATTATATTATCATATATAAAAAAGCGAAAAGAAATAATTAATTTGAAAGCTAGCCCCTACCTTTTATTATGGAGGACCTACTCCTAGCACTAAAGGTCATGGTGCAAATTCTTAGTTTCACTCATGTGGCTAGACTTCATTTTAACTCATAGAGCTGGCTCTGCCTCACTTCTGGTTTTATTTCAGGCCATCACAGGTGTGGCCCTGATATATCTTGTCTTAAAGCAAATGAGAAGATTTCACTGGCTGAAGTCAGGTGAGGTTCAACAGCAATACAAAGGTTGCAGAGGTAGGGAGAGGTCTCTGAAATACAGTTAGAAATAATGGCAGTATGTTATTATTATTTCTAGACTATGTAATTTATCTATTTCTAATACCAAAATGCTGCGGGTAATAGGAGAGTGAAATGAGGTAAGAATCTGAATCACACCTTGGTGGGACTCCAAGTTCCCCATGGGGAGTTCTTCTTGACTTCCCCTGCATGCTCATACATTCTTGCTAGTTTTCACATGTTGCACAAGCAGCGAGAACCTTTACTCTGACAGATCTGTCCCCCACTGAGGTAAACATAAGATGTGTGTAATTGGAGAAAGCCTGGAAGGCTTTCTATACATGATTCTGGAGGCCGACTCTTCTGATCAGAGACCCACCTTAAGGTGGGCAGACACTGCACCCCATTTAACAGGGGACAGAGAGCAGGCTTCCTGTGCAGTGAAGCTATGCTGCCTACCACAAAGACAATTACTGCATTTGAACTCAGTCAAAGTCTAAACGTGGGCTTCACAGAGCAAAACGGGCAGGGCTGCCTCTAAGCATGTGCTTGTGTGGATGTGCAAAAAGTAGACATGAAAAATTGAGATCTGCTGAAGGCTTGATGGAAATAAGGCCCCCCTACACTGTACATTTTCACTATAAGGAATATTCCCCTGTAGGGCAAACTGCTGTTGATCTATTCTCTTTTTTTTTTTTTTTCTTCTACCACTGATGTTATTTTTGTTCCATAGTCTTTTTGTGGTTTAGTAGAAAAGGGATTAGCTCAAACAGTCAGCAGTTTGTGCACATACTACAAGAAGGCAAAATTTGTCACAGTGACATCAAGCTGCTAACACAAACAGATCTGTTACCCTTTCTCTCTTGCTCAGTTAGACAGCTGCCCTCAAGGTATTAGCCTCTGAGCCTCCATGATAAATCACTGAAGTATAGGAAACCTGATTATCCCGGCACAGCAGGGGTAGAGGATGTTATTCAAATGCAGAACATGGAGTAATGACATCCAAGAGCCTTATAATGAAAGATTTTTGATATACTTAAGTAGTTAACAAAAATTTATTGCAAGAGATAGTTTGTCACTAGATTTACAGTTTCAGAGAACATAGTACAAAACATAGTGCATCAGCTTTGTCTAAACATTAAATAGGTGCAAATACACAAGGATAAAAAACAGAAAGTGAATACTTTACAACAGAAGTTATAGAACTATAAACATATTATATACATTATACATATTCTAAGACATGAGCTTCACTTATATATATATATATATATAGTTCATATTAGTATCAGACTAATCAGTGCTTTATAGTATAGGTCTGAACTTTACATGGATGTTTGCATCATTATACTTACAGTAAATACTTCCCAATGAAAGAGGAATTTCGATCAGTTTATTTCACAGAACCATTCTGCAAAGCTGAGGACTTGACAGGAACCACAAGTCTGTTTATCTGAAGGCTCCTTTCACCCCCGAGAACCTGTCCTAGAAGAGGGGCTGCAGCGGAAGGACAGCCGGATGCGGGGACAGCAGGGAGGGGAACACGGCGTGCGGCAGCGGTGAGAACGCCAGCTGGGTCGGGTGCAGGACTGAGTGAGGCACCAGCGGCAAATGTGGTGGAGCGACAAAAGCTGCATGGCCTCCTGGACAAAGCCTAGGTCCTACCGGCAGATGAGGTAAAGGTGCTCTGGACACAGCTGGGACCTGTGAGAGGAACTGCTGGTGGGGCTGGAGGACCTTAAACGTACCGGCGGCAGCGGCGGCAGCCGCATGCTGCTGCAGGACAGTGTGGTGGATGGTGGTAACGGAGGTAGAACACAGCGGTGGCTGCAAAGGTAGGGGCTGCAATGGAGAGCTGGGGGGCTGGATGGCTGGGGGAGGAAAGGTAAACTTCACTTTGTTGGCCAGCATGTTTTGCTGTATGAGCTGCTGATATGCCTCGGATGGGAGGTCTTTAAATTTTTCGTGGTTGTCTGGAGGGAATATCAATGTCTGGTCGGGCAGGGTGAAGGGGGCTATTAACTGCTCAGTAGTTAAAAAGGTGTGACTGTTTATATGTGCTTCTTTGAATGGCAAAGGTGGTGGGCTGTCAAATATACCAGAATTACATTGTACCCATTCATTGGTCACCTCATTTATCTTCTCACGTGGCAGAGACTCGGCCAATTCATAATGGCAAACGTATTTAGAAGGAGCTTGTTCCAAAGGTCTAGTGGGGGGTGGAGCTTTATAACGAGCTTGAGTTTCATGACTGTTTACATTTTCATTTTTCTTTTCATCCTCCAGAATGTCCAGTGTGTTTGCAGATGCAGGGGCACCACACTCAGCAGCAGAAGCAGCAGAATGTGTGACTTCTGCAGATGTACCTGGAGTGCTCTCTGGCGCCACGCAATCTGTCAGCTTGTCTTTTTCCAACAAACGTGAACTATCCATTTGTAGGGCTGACTTGTGTTCCTCCAGTTGCATTGTTTCATCTGTAACTTTTGCATGATCAGCTTTGGGATCCACATTCGTTTCCTCCATGTCATCTTGAGTCAAGAATTCTCCCAAAACATTTAATGTAGAATTTGCAGAGTTTTCTTTAGAAGGCCTAGAGGTCTCACTCCTTGTATTCCTGTCAATGCATACGTGATTGATTCTAGTTTTCCTCCTCCTGTGTTTACATTTTTCTTTGTGATGCATACCTGAAGTGTTTGTTTGCCTTACATATTCCTCTTCTAAAAATGTCTGTCTGTACGAGCTTTCATCCGAAGAACAGGAAGAGGTATGCTGTCTCCGCTTCCTGTGGGATTTTTCCGGTTCATCCGTCAGGAAGTTGTAACCTCTCTTTACAGAGTGATTCTGACTCATACTCTTTTCCTCACTGCAGGGACCTAAACATTTATGCTCTGGGCTACAGCTCGATCTCCTGGCTTTCCAACTACAGCACATCTTAAAGCACATGCAGTTGTGCCTCCTAGAAGTTTGAGACAGATACTTTAATTGTCTCCGAGAGCTTGCTTTTCTCTTTCTGTGCAGTGGTCTACAACCACTGCGTTGGTCCCTAGTTTTTGCATTCCAAATGTCACAGGAGCCTCTGTCCCCATGGATGTGATCTGATGTAGACATGCTTCTTTTATGACCATTGTCAAGGCCAGCTTTTTGATGTGACTGCTGCTCCTCATCCATAGCTAACCAGATATTCCCTGCATCACATCTACATTTCTCTGGGTTATTTTGGAGGTGCGGATATTTACTTTCATTTCTGTGACTAATTTCCTTTTCAGTCACTGAGGAAATCTCCATTTCTACAAATGTTGCTTCCCCAGAAGGATGATGATGATGACAATGACATAATTTTCTTCTCCTTTTTCGTTTTCTACTTTTGTGAAGCCATTTTTCATGACTTTCCTTGATCCGAATTTTGTTATATTTCTCATCAATCACAGTGTTTTGTCTTAAGTGATTTCTTGAAATGTGATACTTTTCTAATTTTCTAATCTGGAATGACTCACCCAAGGACACTTTATTTTGAATTTTTGCAAGATCACAATTTCTGATGAGGGGAACATCGCTTATAAGGGGTATTGTATAGTCACACACATTTTTATCCACTTCTGTTTCATGATTGCCACACTCCGAAGCAGGTTTATTTGTAAAATCTGAGACTGAGCTATGGTTGGATTCAGTTGTGAGTTGTAAATGAGGTATGCTTGGCTGATGCTTGGGCTTTTCTTGGTTGTCACTCGCTTTTGACAACTTGAAATCAAAATATAAAGGATTACAGCTGTAAGAAATACACGGATCTGTACTTGTGTAAATTAACATTTCTGACGGCCACTGAAGAATATTTGTTCCATGTTTGCTAAGAACAGGAACAAACGGTTCACAAGATCGCTTGCGCATATCCAGTTTGCTCTGGGGGGCTCTACTACCATCTTCAGAATGTGATGGAACTAAAGAATCTGTCTCCAGATTCTTTATTTCAGTTTCAACTGTGACTGAATCACTGTTCCCATCTTTACCGTTTTCCTCTACAATGTTCTTAAGGGATAGACAATCCTCCACCACAGTCTGGGTGGTAGTCCCATTTCCCAGCAGTTCACAACTGCTGCAGCCCAGGGGTAGGTTACGAGTACTGTCCACAACCGTGGACAGTGTTTGACCTGGTACATCTGCTGTATTTCCATCAGTACTGCAGCCATCCATGTCAGAAGACACTAGTTGCTTTGAATGGGAAACAGCAGGAATTAATACAGGACTCTCTAGCTCTCTACTTTCTTCACTAACCAGCTCTTTTGAATCCTGTGTTTCGGGAGCTTCTGCTGTGTCAGTACATTTTTCCACCACTGGGTGGAAACAGCTATTTTTCTCCTCGGGGCACAGGACTGTTTCTGCTGCTGATGGAGACTGAAGATTACAACCCCCTGGAACAAATCTACTTCTCCTACTAAATCCATGTTCCGTGGATGTTTCATCATTATATTCGTAGAAAACGGCGGCTGAAGACTCCAGTTTGACCGCTGCTTTCTTAGGAAAAGCAAAAGAGAACCCAACTCGTTGTCCTTGAGCTCCATGAACTTGATCTCCAAATTTGTTAGGGTCAGATTTATTACTACATGCATTTTCAGGAGTGGAAGAAATAACTGAAGTAGCATCTTCGCAGTTCTGTGCATTGTTTATTAATGTACAGCTGAAATCCTGTTTGTTGGCAGAATCTATGGCAGTATTTTGTGGGATATCATTGGAATTATCTCGCACAGTCACTGTAGTGGATTTGAACATGGGGCCACTTCCAGGAGCACTGGGAAGATAAACAAAACTCAGAGTAAGCACAATTCAGAGAATGCAGACATAAACATTGCGTTACATCGGTATCTAAAAGATTTTTAACCAAAGAGGAAGAATCTATGGACATACAGATTCAGAATGTGAAAAAAGTCGTATTTTATAATAAGATTGGTATAAGAAAAAAAAGGGTAAATATTGTGTCCACAGTTCCTTCATGTGAAGTTATCAAAGGGCTACTGTTCTTATAAAGTAGCTCACTTTTCCTAGACGTATTGGCTGGCCTAATAAAAGACTGTATATTTCCCTAGAAATCTTGCTTCTCCTTCCAGTAGGACATCACAGTTACAATACTATTACTACAAATAGCAGAGGTTTTAAATTCCTTTGTGCTTCAAAATATATTAAAACAAAGAGCACCTCATAGATCACTTTCCTCTTAGTCATGATCCTAGTGACTGCTTCTCCACCCACAGGCAATCACCCAGCAGTTTCTTTCCTATTTGTGTTCACAGACCTGTCACAATCTCAGCAATTTCTTTCATGGAAAAATAATATCAGGGAAAGTGTTTCAGCTGACAGTGGTGCAATAAGTGATTCATCCCTCCTGAGAAAAAAAAATTATCCCTGTCTACTTCTGTTCTTCATCTCATGTCCTCTTCCCATCTGTTCTATTTGACTTAATAGGAAGGAAAGAGAAGAGCAAAAACTTCTTAAGCTGCCAGTTTTCTGGGATCCACAGGAACTGTTCAACACGAGGAGTAATGGACCTACATTACAACATTTATATATATATATTTATTTTTTTCTTTTAACCAAAATGTTCTATTTTACAGTGCAGAGCAATACTACGTGATTGGTCACTGGAAAAACTTACAAAGATGATTTAGGACCCCAAGAGTGCTGAGTTCAAGAATGACAAATGCAGTCTATTGGGTCTAGAAATCAGGGGCATTCTTACGAAAATTTCTGCCCTGCCCAGTTCTTCATAAATTGAATATTTATGCGTTATGTATATATATATATACATACACACACACACTTAAAAACCCTTTCTCTAACAAAATAAAATTGTGATTTCTTCATAGAATCATAGAATGATTTGGTTTGGAAGGGACCTTAAAGACCATCTACTCCCAACCCCCCTGCCAGGGGCAGGGACACCTCCCGCCAGATCAGACTCCTCACAAAGCCCAATCCATCCTGGCCAGGAGCACTTCCAGGGATGGGGCATCCACAGCTTCTCTGGGCAGCCTGCTCCAGTGCCTCAATACTCTCATAATAAAGGATTTTTTCCTAATATCTAATCTAAATCTACCATCTTTTAGTTTAAAACCATTAGGCCTTGTTAGGACAAGGTCACTACATTCTCTACATGATAGGTCACTACATTCCCTGACAGAGTCCCTCTCCTGCTTTCTTGTAGGCCCCCTTTAGATACTGTTGTACAAAACCAATCTAGAAAATACTAGTTAAAACAAGTTCCGTGTGTCTGTTTATATCATACCTCTAAGGACACAAAATAGTAGCATACAGCAATTATTAACAGAGAAAGCTCAGAGAAATTATCCTTCAGGAATTAAGATGACACTGAAAAAAATAACAAAGGAGAAGACCCACAAAATCTGTGCTTCACTAACATGGAAAAGGGGGAGCAATAAGTTTTTTTCCTTTTTCTTCTTAAATATTCCAAATTCAGATTTTGAGTATGCTTAAGGGGAACAATATCTAAAGCTGGGAACACAAAAATGGTGGTCCTCATGTGTTAATTTGGAAATTTAAAACACTGATGAAAGAAAAATGTTTCCACGTGACTTACCATAAAAATATTTAATAAAATAAAATAAATTAGGTGAGACACTGCTCATGTCAAACAGACTTCACAACTTTCATATCATGTCCAACTGCTTAGAGAAACTCTGTGTCAGCGTGCTGCCACCATACAAACAAACAGAGGAAGAGACTATCACTGAACAAGAACTACAAGTCATATGATTTGACTTCTCTTAGTTCATCTGGTGAGATGAAGCCTGGGTGAAAAGAAAACATTTGCATTTCAGCATTTGTTTCCCCCCCCAAGATTCCATGGTGAAAGGTTAAGTTGGAACATATATTTTCAGTATCATAAATGTGTCATATTTAAGTAAGAACAGAGTCACAGACAGACCTAATATTAATTTCAATAGTATGTCTAGATTCAGTAGCAAAATGTATGATTAGCAAGGAGTCACTTTTGCAGTGAGATTAAACATTCCGTTGAGCTGAGGAAAAGGAGCACTTACCTTTCAATATAAAAAATAATCCAGTTATTGAGATTTAAGAATAGATTTCTGGATGCTTTCCCAGGCAAGCAGTTTGAAAACGAAATCACAGAAATCTGTTATATCCTAGAACAACACTGTATTCCTCACCTCATCAATGGAGTAGTGTCAGCCTTCAAATGCATGACCTAGTTCACTAAGCTTCCAACCAATGTGCCCGGTTTTATGAAAAATATATGAAACATCTTTTTTTAAACTAAAAATACATGTCATTTTAGCTCCACTGGAAAAGCAATGTTAAACATTCATTTTTTCACATAGTGTGAATCAAATTACCATACACATACTGCTTCTGAAATGCCATAAAAATGAGTGTGCTGAGCTCCAGCTGAGGGATTCCAACAGATTTGTGTCCCAGAGCATCAGCAAATAGGTGAAGGATTATTTTAAGGTATTCTTTCTATTTCAGCAGCCATGTACTTACCACGTTGTCTCTTTCCTTAGCTCAGCTAACTTGTGCAAACGTTGAAGGGCTTTTTCCTGTTTCCTTTCATCTTTTCTCGACTTCGATGCTACATTTCGAGCAAACTCCCTCTGCTTCAGTTCCTTGAGTCTCTGCAAGAAATAGTCACATACACATAAAAACAACCCCAGGAATGATTTATTTACATTTATAATGATGGTTATTTCCTGGTAGGCACTCATACTGAGATTGATTTTCCAACCTAACAAAAGTGATCCATTCAATAAATTTCAAATTTACATTTCAATTGAATAGCCAAAATACATGGAGATACTAAAGAGAGGTTATCTAGATAATTTTACTGTTATTTTTGTGATTAACATAGACCAGCCTCAGTAGAGCTAGACACTTCACCTAGAATCAGATTTTGACCCGTTTACTCTTACCTCTGAAAGTGATCAGGACATCCTGGTATTAGGAGTGCTAAAGCTAACTGGACTTAATTCAGGCTGTCAGCAGGGTCGCACTCCAAGCAGTGTCTTTTTTCAGGTTGCATTCACCAAATATTTTTAGCTCTACATCTTTCTTCCACTGAATCTGACAATAAAATTCCCACTGGCAGCAAGCACGTAACAGTGGGAATAGTGAATATGGAGAACTGTGTTAAAGGAATCTTTACACAATGTTGGATGCCAAAGGTGCATTTTATACCTATGTGGAGTACTGTGGACACAACAGTTCTCCTTTTGCACCAACACTGCCAAGTAAATACCATTTTATAGTTCTGCACCTTTCATCAGCCTAATCAAGTCATTATTTGTTCAGGATATACAAGTTGTGGTACAGAAGAACCATTTACAATTTTTAAGCAATTAAATTATTCTGGTTGATTGTAACAAGCAGGTTTCAATGTGTGAGACAGATGAGTCTGGCAAGAGTTTCATTTGCACAGCCTTTGTGTTGGACTGTCTGCTTGTCTCTTCTGGAACTATTTGTTCTGGGTTTCCCTTCTGTCAGATGCCCTGTCAAACAAATTCCCCCTTTTCCAGGTCAGAAGGGTGATGAACATGACTCTTCTTAGCATAATAGGAACTAGTTATACAACATTTTTTTTTTTTTTTTTTTTTTTTTTTTTTCTTACAGATCATACCTCTGTCTTTTGTATGAAGGGCTTTAACAATCTGTAAGAATTATAGCTAGATGAGATCTGAGGCCTTTATTCACCAAATAGGTACATATAAGTGGAACTCTTCTTGGTTATAGAAGACAGGATATGTACCTGGCACAAGCTGGTTTGAGGCCTGATTAGGCAGTTTCCAAAGATATTATTTCCTATATATAAAAGGTTACCCAAGTACAAACATGTGTCTCCATTCTTGAATACTATATTTTCCATTTGTCTTTATAAAGCTAAGGTTTAGTCATCTGTCATCACCTGTATTTTCTTACTGAACTTAGTCATGCTAGTGATAACAAGCAGTGCGCTTACCCTACACTGTGTTTGTAAAAATAAAAAATAAAAAAATAAAAGTGCCTTATTCTTAAAAAGCATCTTTTTCTTAAAATGTTTGTCTTTCCATGAGGCAGGACTATTCACTAATGCTAACTTCAATGATTAGTTTAATTCCTGGTATTTTTGTTTATTTCTGTGGATCAGTAAGCAAATAATTAGCAGGCGGTCATACCGTATTTAAACATGATTCCCTCATATACTGTCCTCTGCTTATGAACCAGCTCAAAACATGCACGTCCTGGCAAGTACAGAGTTCAACAGTTCTCAGTGAATAATTAAATTAGATCTCTCCAAAACGACTAACTGCCTTCATCTCTATCATGATGCACGGCACAGCAAGAGCACTCATTTTGGTACCAACTGGCCGAAAGTCTGACCCAGCTTCCTGGTCTTGCCATGGGGTCCAGCAACAGGGCTTGCTTGCACCAGGCACGAGCTGGATTCCTGTAACAAACTGAACTGCAAAACTGTGCCTGGAGCAGAACTTTCCCCCCTCCTTCTACCAAACCCAGCCGCGAGTTGATGCACAGCCATCTATTTAATCATGTCCAGCTGAGTCCAGAAGGAAGACTTCACTAGTTCCCGTGTATGTGATGATGAAACCATACATGAGACCACATGCAGTGCAAAACCCTGTGCACTTCTGCATGGATGACACTGCGGTGCATGAGAACACCACATGAGGTGCAAGCCCAGGTGAGCCTGAACTTCATTCGGGGGAGCTCAGCTTGGGTGTCTCCAGATGTTCAGTGGAAGATAGCCACATAAAACTGCAGAAACTCTGTTTGGTTGTCCAAAGGGACACCATTTGTTTACTTCACCCATGTCTTCATTTCCCAATTTATCACAAGGCAGGTGTTGGTTTTTTTTTTGTTTGTTTGTTTTTCTCTTCAGTGTTCCACTCTTCAAAAAGCTTATACCACGTTCCCTAATTCTTTCCTGCTTATAAAAGAAACAACAAACAGAGATCCTGCTGCAGGAGTCAAGTGCCTGAAGACCTCTGCGGATCAAAGCCTGGAAGCCTGTCTAAAGCAAGACACATTAATGCATTAAGTGCACTTCTTATTACAAGCCTTCTGACACCCTGCAAAGTGTTTTATTTTTTTTTCCTCTTCTCTCTCTCTCTCTCTTTTTTAACTGAAGATTGAAGCACTTGCAACAGCACTTCAAAAGTAATAGGCTTTTACAACATAGAGAGGACATTAATTAAAAAAAATACGCTCAGGACAGTGAAAGCATGTAAGTCTGAATAGTGAAATACAATGTAGCTGAACACTATGATAACAAGTGATAAGATGAGGAAATAAAAAACAAAACCAACCTCAAATAAAGCACTTGAAACCTGTAATTCCACATTATCAGAACTGACTCCAAGGAAGGAGAAATCATACCATTCATCAGGACTGATATACGGTCTCTCGGTAGCCTCAATATCCCCCACAAAAGGCATACATCCTACTGACCACAAAAACATCAGCTAGGGACTGCTTATTCAGAGACGTTGTCACAACCTGCCCCTTCAAAGCTTAGCTCACCGGGCTAGGAACAACTTTAATAGGGCCAAGAACCCACGGGAACAGTTTTTCTAATAGCAGGAGTCGGGATTTCGGGACAGTGCAGTTCAGATATGATTATGTTAATTTGCTTTTGACCTTAGATTAGCAATTAAATTATGTGGACTTTTACGAGGCTGAAAATATGTAGACCATAAATTCATTTTCTGATCAATGGAAGTATAAATTGCAGAATTTAACAGCCATGACATCAAATTTTGCTTCCTTATTGTCTTTTTATTTTATATAAAATCAGGAAAAATGACCTTATGGCCAGCAGCCATTGAATCAACTCTCTAGCATTTATACTATTGTTAGCTCCCTCCTCCCCTTCACACAACTTTCCCCATAATACAGGGACTATTTATTGGTTACACAGCATGCCGTGGAAGCGGCACAAAAGTGGCATTTGGATTTATTTAAAATAAATGAAATATTTTTCCCTTAAAATCTGTATACATTATTAAACGTTTTTAATTGTTAATGATTTGTAAGCTTATGTTCATAAAAAAAAAAAAAAAAATGATTGCAAATCAATGCAAGGATTAAGTAAGAGTATTTCTTTGCTCCTGGTGATTATTCTAGAAGCTGCACATATTCCTCTTTCTCCAAATAGTACATGACTACTCTCCAGATACTCCCTGTTAACAGAGATGGTTTATTATTTCTTTATATGAATTATGGTAAGACAAAGAGTGATACTCATTAGATTAGCACTTGTCACACCAAACCGGATTAGTATCCTTTTGCAAAAAGGGTTGAGTTTAATCAATTACAAATAATACCTGAATAGATCAAAGCTCTTGTAACACCTGTAAACACTCTGCTGGGGAATGAAACCTGCATTTAAAACACAAGAAACTGCTTTTCAGGCTGTAAAATAGGCCAGTCTTCATTCTGTCTTTGGGGGTGGTTTGTGTGGGCACATATTTTGCTGTCCTGCAAGTGGAGACACCTTTACACAGCAGGACAGATTAGCACCTCTTTACACAGAATCACAGAACTGTAGGGGTTGGAAGGTACCTCGAAAGATCATTGGGTCCAACCCCCCTGCAAAGCAGGATCCTCAGAGCAGGCTGCCCAGGTAGGCGTCCAGACAGGCCTTGAATATCTCCAGAGAAGGAGACTCCACAACCTTTCTAGGCAGCCTGTTCCAATGCTCCATCACCCTCACCGTGAAGTTCTTTCACATGTAGGTGCAGAACTTCCTGTGTTCTCTTTTGTGGCCATTTCCCCTTGTCCTGTCCCCACAAACCACTGAGAAGAGGTTAGCTACATCCTTCTGTCTTCCACCCTTCAGATATTTATAGACATTGATAAGATCCCCTCTCAGTCTCTTCTTCTCCAGACTGAACAGACCCAGGTCTCTCAGCCTGTCCTCATAGGAAAGGTGCTCCAGGCCCCGTGTCATCTTTGTGGACCTCCGCTGGACTCTTTCCAGGGGATCCCTGTCTTTTTTTGTGCCAGGGAGCCCAGAACTGGACACAGTGCTCCAGGTGAGGCCTGACCAGGGCAGAGTAGAGGGGGAGGATTTTGTGTTGCTGTCTGTAATTCTACATACTCTTCATGACCGTCTCTCATACTAGTAAAAAGAATTTCTCCTCTTGGAAAGATTACAGGAAAAGTTCGAGCTCCCAGGAAATACTAAAATACAAGAACCTCTACTATTAGTGCCACAAGCCTTCCCTTGCAGAAGTTAAATAAGGTGAGTTATTTCAACAGAAAGGAGAAAGATCAAGGTTTCTCAATGAAATGGGTAATTCAACCACTGCAATGAGAAGACTAAGGAAGAAATTAAAAGACAATCCATTTGTTTTCATTCTACTACCATGAAATTAATTGCTATAATGGCTATAATGTGTTCCTGAAATAGAAGAGGAACAAAGGGGAATTTTAACAGTAGCCTACAGCTACTTGGAGGGGAGTAACAAAGTAGATGAAGCCACTTGTTAATATTGTCTGGGAAGACCTCCTTGCCAGAAAAACCAAACAAACCAAACCAAAAAGCATGTTTTCTCATGATCTTGTGCTGGTGAACAGTTGGTCAACAGTGAATTCCTTCTAACCAATGTTTTCATGGTTTCTATCTTCCTATGCAGAGAGATATCTCATTCTCTCACTCTATCAATGTATGAACCACAGTTGCCACTCATTTTTTTCAGAGGCCTTTAATAAATCCCATTGGTCTATTGCTGGCTTATGAGTAACTCAGTTTGCTGCAAGTTAGATGCTACTTCTAATTGTCTCTGCCTATGGCTGTACGTACCTCTCCTTAGGCTGCAAAATTTAAATCCTGTCTTAAAAATGAGGAGCGCCACAAATTTACAACAGAATCCCATTTTATATGGTCCAATATTACGTCTTCCATATGACAATGAACACTGATATTGTGAATAATCCCTTTCCTCTTCTACTTCTGCCACAACTTGCAGCTATGTCCTCCTGAGAGTCTTTTAATAGCAGAAGAAATCTAAAACATGCTAATATAGATATATGTAGGATTTTTAAATAACAAGTCCTTGGAGTCCACAATATTGCTGCTTCTGCTGGGGAAGATGAAGAGAAGACTACAGAAAAAAAAAGTGGGTAGGAATGGCAGGAACGGTCCTTTCTAACAGCCTTATAATTGAAGCACTCAAGTAGCACTAAATAGCAAGCTCCAAGGAAGTTACCGGCCTTAGTTATTCCGTCAGTCCAGTTTTTTGAATAAGCGTGGATTAACTTGTCCTTCACTACCGATGTTCTGACACTAGCATAATGTACATGTTATTTAGGGAACAGGTTTTTGATTATAAATAACATTTTATATTCTTTTTGATTTGGTGTATTTTTATTAATTTTAATTGCACGTGATGTAATGCAAATTTACATAAATCTAACTTGCTTCTCAGCACACTGAAGCAATACACAGTGGTCATGTTTGTTGTGGAGTGTGCAAAAAAGAATTGTTGAACTAGCTTTTCCATTCAGGTCCTACAAACATAATATTTATTATATATTATTTATGTGTATTACTACACAACTGAAAATTCACATTGGCCTTTCTACATTTGTAATACATCTATTTTTTACTGAAAGGAACTGCTAGACTTTAATGCGGAGAAGAGGAATACATCAAATAAAACAGGAATGAAGTAATTTTAACATGAAATATATTTAGGTTTTGAGACTAACTCATACTCACCCACGAAGCATCTTTCTTGTGTTGTTAGATTTTCCTACCTAAGTTCACAGGAGAAAATAAACTAAATGAGCTTAAAATGAAAACCAAAACCAAATGAAAATGTAACTGTTTTCAAAACCATGAGGAAAATCAGAACAATCAATATTTTGTGCCCTTGCGTATTTAATATACGTGAAAGCTACTTATCTTTCATGAAGATCTTACTTACTGTTCTTGGTTAGGTAACCGTAAAAGACAAACCCTGGAGCAATGGAAGGGAAAAAAATCATTCTGTCCTTGCTCTCTACTCTTTTTAACGCTTTTCCCTTGGAAATTATCAGCAAGAACCAAACACACGCTTCATTAGTACATGATTAATGCCTTTCCTGCATAGTAAGTCTCATGCTTAATTTGACATCGTTCTGGTGCCTGTGTGTCTTCTGCTCCCTTACAGTGCTCCCTCCTGCAAGATTCAGATAGCATTCTGGCTCACGCTAGAACAGGGCTCCGAGACTTTGACAAATAACAGGCTCTGGGCTCTGAAGTAAAACTTTTGTTGCTTTTGTTTCTGAGATAACTATGTTTTCCAAAGTTGACTAAATGGCCCCAGTGTTGCCATTGTGCAAAAACATTGTTAGAAATGTGCAGAATTGCTGAGTGCTGCACACTGAATATTTCACTATGATCGTTAGGAAACATGTATGTAAGAACAGCCTGCTCTTATTGCAAGCTTTAGGATATTTTTTGTTAGTTTCAGCAAAAATCACCAGAATACCTCATAAATATTAAGGCCAAGACCAAAGAAAGCATCATAAAACCACAGAATTAGCATCTTGCCTATCAAATTAATATTACAAGATAATCAAAAGAACATAAAGCTGACTCATGTTTGTACATCTAGAAAGTGATTACATATGCTAGTCCATAATTTAAAAGTATTTATTTTAATGACTCCAGGCCCAGTTCTGCTTCTCTTGAAGTCAACAGAAAAACTCCTGCTGAGCACAGGGAGAGCAGCCTTTAAATTCTGCATGGCAATTTTCAGCAATGCTTAAGGGAGCTTCTTCAGTCACCAAAATTAAAGAGAAGATAGGTGCACGTCACTTCCCTTTTTAAGGATCACTTGACCTGTATACCCAGTTCTGCACCATTTAGGACTCAAATTAAAAACCAACAATGTAAGTAAAGTTTTAAGTCCTGTTAAGAAATGGTTATGCCTAGCACTGCTAAAGAAAAAGGCAGTGCTGTACAGAAAGGACTCGACATGCAGGCTGCTCTGAGCATGGGGCTGCCCTTGGACACAACAGCTCGTCTTTGCTTCTGCATGACAGCTGGAGCGACATCCTGCACCGCACGGGTCACTTCACACAGCATGTGTCACTTTCTAGCCCCACACCACTATCCACCACCTTCTTTTCACTCCAGCAGGGTAATATAAGTATCCATGCTAATCTTTCTGAGCATATATTAATACCTTCAGGCTTGACAGTTCTGCTGAAGCCCATATATTGATTCAGCATGGCGCTGCCTTCTGATATTTTCAGGCAGACACTGGTACAAAGCGTGCTAAATGTTGAGGACTGCTCTGTTCTCTGGCCATTTACAACTCCCCACACATAAAAAATCAGGAACTCTACAACATCCCATTTAAACTCTATCAGTAAAGCTTTAAGCTTTTGGAAATCTCTTCCCTTTGAACACCATTCACATTCTAAAAATCACTTCACAGGAGCCATGGCTTCCTCGCACAGAACTCCCTTTAGAGAAAGGTCACCTCTGCCTATTTGGAAAGATAATATTGGATTTTCCCTTTAAAATCACTTTCTAGGCTGTGATGATAAGGCTACAAAACTGATGGCTCCATGCAATGCAAAGGTGTTGATGGCTCAGCCTTTAAAGCTGTCTTTTGCTCATTTTGGAGATCCTTCTGCTGTCTATTGCATGAATAACTTACTTGGCAGTTCTGAGGTGAAACTTCACCCAACAATTCTTCATTCCAGTGTCCTCCAATGCCTATCAGTGGCTACTGTTATTAACTACCTTTGTACCTTGGACAAAATGATTCACCATGTGTCCAGCACTGAAGCTGTCTCTTGTAGGCTCATGCTGCTGTTCTGATTCTTTCTCCTTCCTTACACAAAACCCTTTCTAAAAGTGCATTAAAAATTGCAAGCAGAAATGTTGAGATTATATTTTCTGCTTTCAGCCTCTTTTGTCAAAATGGTCGGTGACATTTTAGGAAAGATTGCCACTGAGACTGAAGTGAGCCTACCACATCTTAAATCTTTCCAGTCTTTACATGTGCACAATGACTGAAAATGAGGAAGTCCTATTTACAGCCAGGTCCTTTAAAAGGTAGTTCCTCTTATCCTTGAAGGATACCCTAATACCTGTGATGGGCTGAAGTAGATACATGAATTCCCTCAAAGTGAGCTCTTTATTTTAATTCTCCCTGTCAGAGCTAAAACACAATAACTTTCTCATACTGGTTTTGTATTGGATCACTGAGCCATTCAAAGCCTCTGTGCACAAATTGCTTCTCATCAGCAGGATGTGGTCCTTGCCAGAAATTATCCCAAGACCATGACAAGCTTCTTCAAAGAACATACAAATTTGAGCAATGAAAACAGAGGAGAACAGGTCTTTGCAAATTTGATATGTCTCACAGCCACAGGTAACTGGTACCGACCAAGCTTAAGTTACCCTTAAGACAACTGTTAATACCATTCATTCAGATTCCTCTAAGAGAAATACAAGATTAAAGAAAAAATATTAGACGCAAAGACTGCATCTTGCAAAGCAAAATGAAATAATAATGTAATTTAGCTTATGCTTTCCTTTTCAACCATCTAAATGAAATGTGTTGTAACGTAACTTTGATAGCATACCAAGTGACGTGGCTGTAAATAGTAGGTATTGGTGGCAAGTGGTTATGAGAGCACCGCCTGGTTACAAGAGCACACATCTGTATTTATGTGTCTTCTACTGCATCACTGCTTTTGCAGAGTGAAATATTAATAACTGCAGAGCGAGGATGTATCTGTCACTACCTCATGCTTAAGTATTACTGAAGTTATCAGTAAATCACAGCCTAGAGGCTGCTGAAGGAAAACAGCACTATAATAGAGGGCCCCAAAAGTACAAGCACAAGATCATAGCAGAGGCCTTGAAAGTGCAAGCACAGTATGACACCAGAGTCCCAGGGCTATAAACAACTTGCCAGTGCTCAACGACTGCTTGCTAAAGGAATGTGGCTTCAGAATATGGGTAAAACTGGGCTTAGGGATAAAAAGAGTGTGATGAAGTATCCAACATATGTAAAACAATCTCTCTATATATCAAAGCTGACTAATACACAATTATGAGCCACTGAAGACAGAGCAAATAAACAGAGCAAGTATCTCTGTTTGTAAACACACAAAAATGATCCCCAAACAAAACCCAGGGTGCGGAGACACAAGCCATTCACTTCACCCTCTTCCTGGCTAAAAGGAGGAAGAAACCCCCAATGTCATCAACATACCCCCACCACATGAAGAACTCATGGTGCTGACAGCATGTAACGACACTTCCTTTTTTACTTCAGCAGCACTAGAGAAGGACTGTAACACCACAAAGTCTGTGTGTATCTGTGTCATTACCGGCACTGAGCTGTTCTAATTGGATAATTGGAACTGTAAGTGCCGGTATTGCAATTGGCCTAATAATAATTCCTTCATTAGGCTAATACTTGAGCTAAACTAACAACAAACCCTTGGCTTTGCACGGAGGGTGCGTTTCTTCCCCCCACGTACCAGCAGAAGGTGTTTGGTTGGGGTCCCCCCCTCGAGGACTGGCTGCTATCAGCAAGGATGAGCAAGGGGCAGGACTGAGAGCCAGCACAGCAGGTCAAGCTTGCTGGGTTAGTGTATCCAGAAGCAATTGAGGGCAATGTTCCCTCACCTAAATCGGATATCAACCTTCCAGGAGATAATTTGCTCTTGATTAAGAAGCACTAGGAAATTAATAAAAACAATAATTAGCTAATGAAGCGCAGCTTGTTACTGAAAGGAAACGTACCCAAATCTCAGTCCGCATTATTAAAGGCAGAAGGCAATTTCTAGAGAAAGCTGGTGATACCTTTATTATTATTATTATTGTATTAACCTTTAACCTTTTCATTCCTCTAACCACAGTCAGGATAGAAATACATCCACTCTCACTATACAGGTTCTGATTGGCAGGTGAGCATCACAGGAGGAATAAAGCACAAAGCAGCATCTACAGCACTCAACTACCGCTACATGTTCAAGCTTTGAAGAAAAGAAGAAAAAGAAACACAAATGAAGTTATCTGTCTGACATAAATGACAGGTGCAATTAACCAAGTGGACCTTCTGTGTATCTCAGCAGAAGTCAGATTTAAAGTGTCTAAACTCAGTATAAAGGTATTTATGGATAAAACACTGCCACAGAAAATGGAAGATGAGCAGAAGCTTTATTATTTCAAGGTCAACATTATGATATATGTAGGGGAGGTAAAAATAAAATAAAATAAAAAGTACTTTGCACTCTTTCCCCCCAGTAAACAAACAAACAAAAAAAAACAACACACAAACAAGCAAAAGTACTTTTCAACTAAGAACTGCCAGTGATAGCTATGAAAACCTTGTCTGTTCTTCTTAAAAGATCAGAAAAAATAATCTTATTCTGAGAACTCTCCCAGCTCTGCAAACAAACCTCTTACCATGCTCAAGCACCAAGCACTACACAAGCATTACTACAGCACTCTGCAGACTATTTCTGCAGCGGTCTTACACTCAGGAGTCCAAACAAGTACCTTCGGTGTTATGTCATTTGGCACCTCTTACATAGCAGTGAATTTCCTGGTTTTGATTCGGCAAGGTGGGCAAGGTGTTTTCTTTTGTTGTTATTTGTTTGTTTGTTTGTTTGGTCATTTTGTCAAAAATCTCATTCCTTCTAGAAAATCCTAAGGGAATTTTTAACGAAGAACAGAGGAAAAATTTTCCACAAATTTGGCTTCAAATGTATTTATATATTTCTTTTCTGATGGAGAGGAGGAGGAGGAAAAACAAACAAACAAACAAACAAACACAACTTTCTCTATTCAAAACAAAGCAAATCATGACATTTCCTTCTATTCCAGCAAAGATTTGGCTTCTTTCTGCCCAAGATATCTCCCATGAAAGCCTAAATATTTCCAGTACCTGCCCTAAGTCTTCAACATATCCCTTAAATACACCAGTCTTAAAACATTATTTCTGTCTTAAGGTTACCACTCCAAGACTTCTTAGCAGTAAGCTGTTGTTGGGTTGGGTTGGGACAGGAAAAGATCTGTAAAATGCTTGCTTCTCCCTGCCACATCCTCTCTTTTTTTTGCTGAATTGCCATAGAAGATGTTTAGAGAAGGTTAGAAGAGCAGAAATTTACACAAGTGATACTTTCTTCCTTCTGCACATCTCTAGGATTTATTGTTGAAATTCTCCTAATAGCAGCAAAGTGACTCATCCTTTATTAAAGTCTTGAAACAGTTCATCAAATTGTCATCCCCAAAACTATTTCTTGCTTGTTTGCGTAGGATGCAACTCCATAAGTCACATAAAGACTTAGAAAGCTATGAAAAATTCAGTTTCATTTTAATAAGTTGGTTGTAACAGTGCTTTCCATTCTCATCAAACCTTACTTGTATGTAGCGCTTTACTGGGGACAAATTGAATGCAGGTATGCCTTGAATTAACATCTCATTGCTAGGATTTTAGCACTTTTTTAACCTAAAAATTAAGAAGGATAATCAAATCTTAGGTGAGATTAGGTGCAAATGACCATCTTCGTAGAAGAAAATTATCTTATATACTGATAGCTGTCCAAACCCTGTATGAATAACTGCATGGAAAAATAGAAATTAGACACAAAACATAAGGACCATTTAAATGATTTTGCACCATTCTTAGTATCTCTTGAATTGAAATATTATTATTTTGTAGTGTAAAAACTTCCAGCTATGATGCACTTTTGGTTCAATGGGTAAAGTTTGGTGAAATCTAAGAACAAAATCACTGAGCACTGACGTTTGGATTCTTGGCTTTTGTGAATGATTTCCTGCCAAAAATTCAAAGCCATCACCAATACATTGTGTACACACAGCTGCAGATAATACAAGCAAAAGGTGGGGCTATTAATCAAATCCATATGCATTTAAGAAATCAAGGTCCCCAGTACTTCTCACCAATGAAAACAGCTTAGTATTTTTCAAAATGCCATAAATGCTTCTGATAAGATTATGCACAGCCTTACACCCTTAGGTTAACTAAGTGTTGAATTGCCAACTGCTCTGTGCAGACAGCCGCTGCAGTTCGGAGGCGATCTGTTCTGTGGGATGCCTGTTCAGGACATCGACAGTGACACTGGCAATTACATCTCCAGAAGAAACAGCTCTGCAAGCCACTGAAGTGATGGCATAGAAAGATGGGATGCTGGACTTAAGGCAGACCCAGGAGCCTGTCCAGCTTGGTTGTGCTGTGTAACCTCACAGCCTTGGAAACTGAACGGACACTAAATTCCTAAAAAAATGTAGGAGTGATGTTGCTAAACAAGAAGATACATTAGCACAGCTTAGGCTTGCTTTCCTTTTGAACAGCTGTTGCAGAATAAATCTCATTTGTCTGCAAAGAGTACATGTCACTCTGATAATGTGAACTTTCCCTTCTGCCTGTGGCAGTATCACAAGGAATAAGTCATTCTGTTTGAAATTCCTCCTGACCCCCAAGCCAACAGTTGGTGCCCTATATGCAGCACACCTGCAATCTGTATCCAGATTTCTGTTTAGTACCAGTGAAATAGTTGCCTTTTCTTCTGTCATTGTGGAGAACTCCTCCAGCCCTTGACACATCAGCGTTTAACAGGCTCACGTTCTTCTGGTCCACTCTGCTCCCACTCATACTTCCCACCTCTTCTAGCAATTGTTGCCACAGAAAATTACTGACTTTTATGTAATTAATTTCTTCTAACTCAAAAGAGTGGCCTTTAGAAGGAATGTATTTAGATGTATGAATCCTTTCCTCTTACACTCTCCAAGTCCCAACTATATTTAGATAGGCTCAGATATTTCCTGAGCTTATTCCAATTTCAGTAAGCACCAGCAAAACTCTTCAATTCCTTGTTCATGCTTCCCTGAAACCACTCCCTTTTTAGTTCTTACTGTATACTTTGACAAGGTTTTCTTTTGTATGCTTTTATGCACTGCATATGGAGTGCCTCTTTTTCTCTGTTTTGAAGCTGGTTGCATTAATTTCATTTAATGTCCATAGGTCTTACAGGAAAAACAGCAGCTAGCCAGTCTCAGTGAGCCTCTTTCTTACATGTTAAGCAGACCTGTCCTCTTCACAGCGTGAGTCTGTAGTGCTAGTATTCTCTTTCCTGTCCTTTAGCAGGTAGATAACTATGCCAAGACCTTCCCTTTTTCCATGGCAGCCCAGTTCCTTAGAAAGTTTTTTAACTTTCTGTCGAAACACATTTGGAAATTCAAATAGGTTGTACAAGAGCAATCACACTTATTTATGCTTATTAATACTTTCTAAAGTTTTTAAATGCTTGGAAAGCAAGATTGCCCTCTACTTGATGATTCTTCCCCAAAAGAGTCTAGGTGTACACTAAGTGTAGACCTTATAGCTTCCAGTAGCTGCCTATCATCAAGACTTCAAACACCAAAGAGAAGTTTTAAGTATTATGTTAGATATCACCATCAATAATTTAGCTACATCATCCCCAAGGTCTTCCAGAACTAATGGCTAAATGCCATTTGATTCCAGTGGTTCCTCGGTTTTATGTATTTGACCTGTGTAGTCTTCCAATGCTGCTTTGGCTGCTAACAAGACCTCTGTTGAACTCCTCCCAACCTACTCCAAACAAAAAGACTTACACAATGGGAAAACCTATTGAGGTTTTCTAATAGTGAATGCTAATGAGAAACTATTAATTCTTAAAAGTGACTGATTAGGGGAAAAAAAAAATGTGTTGGGGGGAGGCAGAAAATCTCCACTATCTCTCCATCCACCAGAAGCAAATAAATGGCCAATGTAGTGCAAAATTTAGGGAAGACTAAGTCATGTAACTTCATATGTCTTTTCACAGTTAAATGATTTGATCCTTCCTTTTCTTTTGCAATGGCTCTCTGAAGTGGGTTTATGATGGAAATGTCTTCTGTTTTCTCACTCTTAATTATAAAGGTAATGGGAGAACATGAGGTGACATTTTTTCTAAGAACTGTTCTTTCTAATCCCTGGGGAAGTCAAGAGTTAGTACTTAGTTTACCAGGCTCAGTCCACCTGGAACATGAAAATACAACTCCATTTCTTATCACAAATTTTGACAGTTCTGCCTTTCACTCTTGGGGATTCTGAACACAGTGAAACAATTAATTACACCATCTTAACAGAGGTTATTATAACTTAGAGTCAATGACTTGGAAAGATACAGTTTAGAGGTCTCTCCCAGTAATTTTGTGCTCCCCATACTATTGAAGCTTCACCATTTTCAAAGTCAGAGGGAGAAATACTATGGTAAAAATGTAGTATTTTTGCTTACCCCAGATTTATCTTTCCTTTATCAATGAATCCTACAGTGTAAGAATGTCTTTTGATTTAATTTTCGGGTGCTGGAGTTGAGGAGTACACCTGTATCTCTTCATTCATCAATGAAATACAACCACCGTTGACTCAGACCATGGCAGCTGCTTGACAGCGCACACCAATTACACCTAACAGTGAGGATGGGAAGGGAAGAAGCCACTATAATCAGCTGAAGCTACAGGGGGGACTCATGTAACAGAATCTAATTACCTGCCTGGATTTTGGCCAGGGCTCTACCAGAGATACTATCCTTGCTCCTAAGTAAGCAGCCTTGGAACTTCAATTATCGCAGTGGTCAAGGTCTCGGTTTTATATCTTGAAGGCAGCAACTCCAGCAACACAATTATATTGCTCCAGTACTGACTCAAAGCAGAAAGTGCCACCCGCTGAGGTACCATCGCATCCTATAGCACATAAATGTTAATTAGCAGTCCTAGTTTTTCTTATAATTATGAGATGCTCTAAACCTGCACAGTGTGAGACTTGATGAGATGAGAGCACTGGGTGGTATAGCTAATAAATCAGTTTACTGTACAACCTCATTTCTTTAATGAATAGCAAATACCTGAGCCATAGTAAAGCAAGAGCCCCAGCCATACACTTGCAAACTGAAACGCTGGATTTAATTTTTGCATTGTCTCTGGACGAGGGAGAGCTGACTTACCACTGGTCATTACAGAACACGCTCCTGTCAGGGGACAGCGCTAAGCGTAAACCTTGATGTAAGAATTTAAAAAGAGAAAAAAAGGAAAAAGAAAAAAAAGGAAAAAAAAATGAGTGGCAAGGCCATTATGAGAAAATAACCCAGCAAAGGTACAGCTTTCATAAGAGAATAACTTTTAAAAGCTGACAAGAGCTGTCAAGGTGTCAGGGCAGGTGAAGAGCCAGCACAATTAACATACACTAGGCTTCAGTCTACTGTGGGGAGAAAAGAGCACGCTTTGTTTTGGACAATTACAAGTTAATAAATGGAAGTGTCAGTTCTGCAGTTATTTCTAGAGTACCCATTAAAGCCTACTAAAGGCCAAAACCTTTCACAGTTTCGGTCATGGTAGGCAACACACCACCATTATTTTATATTCCAAGCAATTTTATTGTCAATGACAGTAGTTACAAATGCCCAGGAAAATATTTCCCTTAGCAGTGTACCAGGCAGTTTACTTAGCAGAAGTCATCTGTGCTCACAGATTTTTATTATGAACACTGTATTTTTTCCCCCCACAAAACACACACAGACAAATGAGTATTTGAAGTGCTCTGTAGGGCATGCCATACCACTTTATATCCTCCAGCAATGCACAAAACCTACTCAGGGAGTGAAAGGCAACAGACTCAGAGCAACCACCACTGCAGAGAGTGAAGCAGACTTCTGCACTCCCACCACCACTTCCTGCAGGACATGAGCTCTTCCTCCCGCGAGAGCAAGGGCAGGCAGGGCACCGCACCACTCACTGAGCTCACGGGCAGCCCTGGTCCTCCCCAGCCCCTGTCCAACTCCAGCCTCGCACAGAGCAGTGATCTTGTCTGTGGGAGACTCGGCACAAAAGTTAAGTGAGCTAACAAACCTGCTTCCACAGATTTCCACAGAACCAAACCTGTTTCCATGGAACCAAATTAACAACCACATTTGCTTCATCCAGAGCAAACGGTAGACCAAGAAAAGCTGTAACAGCATGCCACAGATCAAGTATCTCCATTCAGATGGCAACTCAAGGGATTTGCGAAGGATTCAAACCTCTCCATGCATACCCGTAGAGGAAGCCCCTGCATAGAGGTGAATCCACACTGCATGATGAGCAGGTAGCGAAACACTGCTCAAAGGGGACATAAACCTTGGATTTATCTGAAATCCTTACAGACAGAAGAAGCTTCCCAATTCCACACTTTTCAATACATAATATTTTCTCCTCACAATTGCTGAAGGAAAATGATTTGACATGATTTTTGCCTTGTTGATCTTCCTGTTAATCAAGTCAGAAAGATGAGTCATTAGCTATTTTATCATCCCTTTGTTCACAGTCAGACAGGTGTGCAGATCCAAAGCAAAATACTAGAGCAGTGTTTGAAAAGAAAATCTGCTACCCACAGAGTAATTTGGAAAAGACTATCTATTATTTAAGATGTTACCCACCGTTATTTAAGTAAAATAACCCCCCACCTTATCATAAAAAATGAAATTATTCTCACCTATCATCTTAAGGCTGCCCAGCTGTCACCACTGCAAATTCTATTTTTCGGTTATGAGAGCTCTGCTTGGGCAGCCAGCCACTCCTCCACACTGTGAGGAAGTATTTTTGATTACATTAAAAACAAATAAATCCTAAAACAGCCTTGGGAATAGCATATGCCTTGCAGGAATGTTGGCATGGGATAGATGGACATCTGCTTCAGTCCTGACCTACTTCTAAGCATCTCAACAGAAAAACCTCCTTGTAAATAATCCCCGTAGAGTACTGCTTTAGTTGTAAATCTCTTAGTGATTTTGTGGGCATTCCAGAAATTTTCTTTGCTCTTCCAACTCTGAGCTGAACTCGGTCATGTTGGGTCTGGCCATCTGAACTCAAACATGTCAGCAGAGTTGGCACCCAAGGAGTAACTCAAACTAGTGCTTTCACCATGCAAAGCAAACACAAACTACTCACCAAAAATGTTTTAGCCTTTGTGGGCTAAGCAGCTTAGGAACGAGTTTATAATGCTCACAGTTAGACTACAGCAATATAACCTGAATGATACCTTTAATATATTTGGCATTATAAAATGAATACTTTTTTACCAATCTTACAGAGTAGGCTGGTGTCAGGAAAACACACTAATTGCAGTATTCCTTAGAAATGCAAATCGTGTTAACTATGGGTAGGAATGAGGGAAGAAAATGAAGTGTTCTACATTGGTTGCACGCGTCATCCTTGTGTCCAAAGAAAGGAAATAAGAAAGATTCTTTAAGCAAGAAATGAGCCTTGAGATGGCAGAGAAGAAAAGTTTCCCGCTGGGGCAGAGAAGTGGCACTGCAGAGAGACAAGGTGGAAGGAGAGGTGGCAGCAACCTACATCTTCTAAGACAGACAGAAAAGAGAACCATTCATGTTACTTTAATGCTTGCTTAGCAGAAGGGAACAAAAAGAGCTAAGGATGAGTTTGATAAACATCATTTTAATGCTTCATTTACATTTTCTAATTTGTTCTATTTGCGTGAATCCATTTTCATCTCCCTTTCTTTATCATACCTAGCAGCAGCCCTGTCTCATACAGCACCTTTTGTCTACGAGACCGAAACTATTGAGAACCTTAAGTATACTTTAAAAAGTGCCCTGCTCTTACAATGCTCTCTGCAGCCGGTGTCCAGCTGGCCAGGGGAGGGACACCAAGAACAGCAAAGAACATGCACATAGATGGTGAAGGCAAGAGCTGGTGCTAACAGTCTGTAATAACGATGCAATGGGGACTGCTGCTATCCATCCCTTCCATGTTCTTGTTTAGAGTCTCAGGCTTGGTTTCCTCTCTCACAACAAGGAATTTGTAGACAGACAATCTCTGTGTCGTTAATAGGTGATATAACCTTATGAGATCCTGTCTGTACCAGATATGAACATGCAGTTGCCAGTGCAAGCAAGCATTTAAAAGCCATACCAAAAATACACACACACACAAAAAAAAAAAGTGGTTCACACTCACACACAAAAATCATCATTAAAGAAGTTTTTTTCTTTTAATAAATTTTTGTCATTTCCTTCACTTTCAGTGACAGAAAAGGGAATACAAGTTACATGTTCAGAGCTAACTTTTTGCATGAACTCTTGGTAGCATTAGCATATAAAGATGACAGCAGCAAGCTGTACCAGAGAAGCTGGGCATTTAAAAGAAGCAGCATTAATCATGAATGAGCTTGAATTAGTATTATTTATTATTTATATTATGGTGTGCCTTGGGTTTCAGTCAGTTCTAATTTAAGAAAAGAAGCAACATGCTGTTGTTTCTCCTTCAAGGAAAGAGAAGGATGCCAACAAGCGAGAGACAGTCACAAAGACTGGCTGTATTTATATTGTCTTTTGTACACTGAATGTCTTAAAAAGAAATAAATGAAAACCATTCACCCAAGACATCAACACTTCCAGTCACTCAATGTTGAAACACAACCTTCTGCCACATATGGAGACTCTGGAAGAAAATGAAAGGTTCTTTACAGAATAATTGAGGTTTGTCACAAGGATGCCTGTCATGAACAACCATAGATGAAAGCATAGTGAGAAACTAGGGGATATTACTCAAATAACAGCATATGGTATCCTTGAAATAAAGGGAAAGACTAGGCAGAACTCGGAAGAGAAACAGGATTGATGGGAAGGGTACATTTCTGATCTTCCTTTCCACCAGCTCTCAAAACTTTCTTATAATAGGGCTGTGGTTTGTGTGTCAATGAAGTTCAAAATCAACAGCAGTCCTGTTTGCTTAATTTATCCTTTTTGGTGCCCATGGAGCCCTTATTTTAAATTCTTACATTTGTTGCATGAGGTTGGGGAAAGTTCAACTTAGTGCGTCACTTAGATCTTTACTGGACAGTGAAAGTTGCAGTGTTAATTAAAAAACAAACAAAAAAAGCAAAATCGACTAACCACTGAAGCTCAAAACCAAGAACCCAACAACAAACATATGGAAAAGGCTCTGCAGTGGAGTTTTTCCAATACAGCGCTGCCTGCACATTGAAAAAAAAAAAAAAAA